>JAPYMA010001818.1:0-72041 GCA_035041965.1 Anisakis pegreffii | reverse complement strand
GTTTTGTGTTTGTGTTTGTTGTAAACGAGAATAAAGTTACTGCAAAAGAATTTGTTGTTGAGAATAGTAATGATTGCTGGTGAAATTTCGGAGGATCCAATATATTTAAATACGTGATTATGGGACGCTTGTCGATGGAGTTGAAACATATCAGAATGGGTATTGATGATCTTTTTCGGCCGAGCAAGTTCGTCGAGAGCATTTGTTGTCGGTGCTACTTAAAGGTATCGCTGAAAGAGAAACTGTGTGGTGGTATTTTGATGGGAAGATTGTTTTTGTTGATGTATCAATAGTGGTGATTGTGGCTTGTTTATGATTCGTATCATTAGTTTGCCTTCTGATAAATAATTCCAGTAATGTTCGCCGTTTATATTAACTAACACTAATATTAGGTTTGTATAATCTTGTAAATAGTGAATAATATTTCTGCCAGCAAATCTGAAACCTACGGAATGTACCCATGATCAGTGATGGCTAAAAAATAACCAATAGTTGGAATGGCGCGATAGTTTTTACTGGATCCAAGATATTGTTGGGAACCGACGGATTTTTTCCTGTGGTCACCGGACCGAATGCCCTCTTCGCTCTCTGTCGGAGGCTACCGAAATTCGTGGCCACTACTCCAAGATACCCCAGAGGCGAAGAAGGGCAGAGAAAATTTCGGGACTGGAGTTAGAGCCAAAATATGAAAAATGCGGGATGATGAAAAGTGCAGCCATTAGAGCAGGAAGTGCATCGATTTTTAAATGAGGCGTCAGTCGCCCGTCAAATATTGTTCGACGAATAGCGCTTGTTCGTGCTTGTTGGTTTTCGAGGTTTAGAATCGATGTCGGTAAACATTCAACACTCATATAAATTTTAATTACCAAATCGTCAACGCCAGAGCATTTAAAAAACCAAGAAAAAACATGAATCAGTACCTATGACATTCAAAGTGGAAATATTCATATATCATCACAATGAGTAATTTGTAGATTGTAAATAAATGAGCAGTTGTTGATACATGGCATGGCGCTTGCCACTAGCTTGTGCCATCGTTCCTATGGTTCACTGACTCACCCATGTTTTGAAACACGTGAGAATGTTATGCGCAACACCCAATATGCAATGCGACGTTCAATTTTTGCGTAAAATGTATCGTAATCTTTCGATGATTTTTTTACTCGAGTTTTTCAACAACTTTCAGCAATGTTTTCGTTTCTATTTTAGAATCGTTTTGGTTCAAATCGAAACTTTCCAACGCAAACAAAATTCAAATTTTCGTTACATCTGCCGAATGAACGCTAAGGTTTACTGAATCCCGGCGTTTTTTCAATCCCGGGACCGAACAGTTTTTGAGATAAATCGATGCGTAGATACATTTAAACAAATTTTTTGAATCAGTATGTTCGTAATCAATCAGAAAAAGGAACTTACTTCAACAAATTAATTTTTAAATTCGAATCAATACCAATGATCATGCGTAAAAGCACACTACATTTTTTCTATGCTCACTTTTATCATCTGATCTGCTATCATGTGTTTTGATACCGTTATTTGAGATTTCTGCGAAGTTAAGTCCATTGTCGATGTAGCTAGGCATCAGAAATTTTCGAAACTTTGATTTTCATTAATGACAGATATATGTCGCTTAAATTAAATCATTTGAATTCGAAAAACTGAGTTCAGAGTTTTGTAAAAGCGAAAATGATAAGATGGACAAATAGCAAAGTAAAGAGGCTTGCAGTCGAACATGCAGTTGACACCGATGGAATATTGACGAAGCAATCGCGCAGAAAGAACTCAAAATTTTATTGAATTTTGTTGCTTTTGTTCTCACAAAAGGTGACGAAAATAATCACCTTTTTAATGAGAACCAAAAGCAACAAAATTCAATAAAATTTTGAGTTCTTTCTTTCCACGCGATTTGTTCGGCTTCAATATTCCATCGGTTAATCAACTGCATGTTCCAAAAACTGCAAGCCTCTTTACTTTGCTATTTGTCCATCGCGAATGTTTTTTTCGCTTTTTACAAAAACTCTGAACTTTCAGTTTTTTCAGAATTCAAATGATTTAATTTAAGCGACGTATATCTGTCGTGAAAAATCAAAATTTCCGAAAATTTCTGATGCTAACATCGACAGAAAATGGACTTGAAACTTCGCAAATAAGTGTTTGAGTATCAAGAACCTCATATTTACATGCAAGTGAACTCTTATTAGCTTAGATCCGAGATGACAAGATGCCTGACAATGAGCATAGAAAATGTAGTGTGCTTTGCGGCATGATCATTGGTATTAATTTGAATTTAAATAATTTGTTGAAGTAAGTCCTTTCTGATTGATTACGAACATACTGATTCAAAAAAATTTGTTTAAATGTATCACGCATCGATATTTCAAAAACTGTTCGGTCCCGGGATTGAAAAAACGCCGGGATTCTGTAAACCTTAGCGTTCATTCGGCAGATGTAACGAAAATTTGAATTTTGTTTGCGTTGGAAAGTTTCGATTGAACCAAAACGATTCTAAAATAGAAACGAAAATGGCCTTTGAATATTTTGCTCGTAATATTTCTGAAAAGTTGTTAACTCGAGTAAAAAAAATCATCGAAGGTGTAAACCGAACTGACACATTTTACTTAAAAGTGAACGTCACACATTGCATATTACAGGTGTTGCGCATAGCATTCTCACGTGATTTCAAAACATGGACAGTCAGTGAACCGTATATGAACGATGGCACAGAACTAGTGGCAAGCACCATTGCCGTACCCTATTATCAACAACTACTCATTGGTACAATCTACAGAACACTTCTTCATTGTGATATTATTCATTCGGCTGCTCTATGAATATTTCCACTTTGAATGTCTATAGACGTTTTACTGATTCATGTTTTTTCTTAGTTTTTTAAATACTCTGTCGTTGTTGTTTGGTAATTAAAGTTTATATGAGTGTTGAATGTTTACCGACACATCGATTCAAAAACCTCAGCTCAACTAACACGAACCAAGCGCTGTTCGTCAGACAATGTTTTTTTGGAGCATAACTGTACTGACGAGCGACGACGCCTCATTTAAAAAAATCGATGCACTTCCTGCTCTAATGTGAAACTTTCACATTCATCTCCGCATTTTTCATATTTTGGCTCTAACTCCAGTCCCGAAATTTTCTCTGCCCTTCTTCGCCTCTGGGGTATCTTGGAGTAGTGGCCACCAATTTTCGGTAGCCTCCGACAGAGACGAAGAAGGGCATTCGGTCGGTGACCACAGGAAAAAATCTGTCGGTTCCCAACAATATCTTGGATCCAGTAAAAACTATCGCGCCAGTTCCAGCTACTGAATGCTGTGAGTTTTTTGAGGGAGCCAAAAAATTTTTTTAGCCCAAGACCGTAGGCATCACTGATCATGAATACGTTCCGTAGGTTTCAGATTTGCTGGCAGAAGAGTTATTCACTGAATCTCTGCAAGGTATACAAACCCCTAATATTGGTGTTAGTTGAGATATAAACAACGAACATTACTGGAATGACTATCAGAGGCAAACTAGTGATACGAATCATAAACCAAGTACAATCACCACTATTAATGACTTCTATCAACAAAAACAATCTTCCCATCAAATACCACCACACAGTTTCTCTTTCAGCGATGCAACAAATAACTCTTTTCTCGACAACAAATAACTCTCGACGAACTTTTTACCTTTTCTATTGCTCGGCCGAAAAAAAGATCATCAATACCGATCTGTTATGTTTCAACTCCGTCGACAAATAAACAGCCTCCCATAATCACGTATTTAAGTTCTATTGGATCCTCGAAATTTCACCAGCAATCATTACTGTTCTCAACAACAAATTCTTTTACAACTAACTTTTATTCTTGTTTACAATAAACAAACACAAACACAAAACCGTATTTCAACAGTGCAAGCACCTTAGATTAGAACGTTTGAATGGAAGAGTGAAAATAAATCGCACGAAACGCAGCAAACTGCGAGAATTTGTAGACACGAACAATGCAGTAAACGCTATGATCTAATTAAGAGTACGGCGTCTATTAAAGTGATCTCTTCTAGCCAGAATATCGATGCTATCTCCTTCATGCACACGACGAATGTGTAGCAGTAAACCTTCATGATTATCGAATTGCTCTGTGCACAATTTGCACACTTCATTTGCCATGTGTTTCGTTCTGAAACATTACTAGCATTTCATTTCAATTGCACGACGACCACTAAAACAAAGAAGCTAGGGTTGAATTTTTCGAATAAATTTATCGTCAATATTGTTGCACGCTTCGAGGTGAACGTGAAAAAGAATTCGATCAAATGAGTGGATCAATTATAAAAATTTTGAAGATGACTGTGGCATTGTTAATTTTATGCAATGCGCCTGGTTAGACAATAAATTTGATCGTTATAACTAGTTGTCATCAACCTATCGATGAACAGATAAAGAACTTTGTAATTTTCATCAACGTAAATTAACCCACGTAATCGATGGTAAATATTGATTGGTAAGTGCATTCAATGTTGTATTCCCGACTGGATTGGTGTTTAGTTCGGTGAATGAAAGTAACTGAAATAAGTAACTCGAAAATACAAAATCTTGCTCATTGCATTTATTCCACTTGAAGCTCTATGAGCCATTATCAAATTTCACCATTTTATCGAAAGCTTTTCATGCACAATTTTGTAGACAATGTAATATTTTGATCGCACTGAAGTGAATAACCGTTATGAACCTCAGCAGTTTCGTGATCCTCACTAGCGAAATGTGCCTCACTTTCCTCAGCACTCATGAAGTACTGTGAACAAACGTGACAGCTGGTTGTAAATGCTGCACGTTCAAACGCCACTTCAGTAGTCATTAAAGCACCGAACACAGCAACCGGAAAATTGGTGACTTCCGTTGAGACGTTCATTGGTACCATTAGAGTGCCACTCTAAAAAAGACTTATTCACACACTCATATCATCAACACGTTGGTTATTAACCACAACATTCACTCGTTTATTTAGCGTTCTCGAAGACGTTCATCTCTCAAGAAACAGAAATCTACTAGGAATGATAAAGAATAAAGATATGAAAGTATACTTTAGTTTGAGTTGAATATTTTAGATGACGAAAATGAGACGTAAACATTTCATCGAGAGCATCAAACAATTGCATAAATTCAGTGCAAATATACTCATCAGTGAGAAAGCGTTCTCACCATGAATTTTGATAAGATTCTTAGAAACATTTTCAACTTTCGATCCAATCGTATCTTTAATTTTCATAGATGGGTAAATTACGAGAAACATTCAAATCATAAAGCATTCAAAATATTTGCTTACCTCTGTTTTAGAAAGCATCATAAGAATACGATGCGCATCAACAGCCATAAACGAGCCAGATGTGAGGAATGGCAGCGATATAGGTATCTTCAAAGAAATACCTTCAGAAGAAAGCGGTTTCAACATCGATAATTCGATAACAACCGAACCATCCTCTGGCGGTATCCCGCTGAAAGAGATCATAAATCAAATGCTATTGAGACCATTCTATTGAATTATACCTCACTCAAAATGAGACATTACAAAAGCAAAACGACGAACTTTACTGATAGTTTTATAGCAAGCGACTCACTACTGCTTATTAATTGATGGAACTGTTGAAAACTATGGCGGATGATGAATAAATGTTCAACTTACTTATTCTCTAACAAAAACCTTACTTGTTTGCGCATTTTAATGAGGCGAGCTCAACAAACCAAAAACTCAGGCTTCTAGCTCATCATTAATATTCTTTTTAATACTGTATGACAATCGTCCCAAAATCTTACTTGGACGAAGATACGCTGACTTTCAGATTGAGCTATTTTCGCTCAGCAACAACAACAATGAGAACTGTTAGTTTTCATCAAATGCAATTCAAATACCTGACGACGTTGATGTGTACCAAGACATTTCCCGAACGAGTATGTGGTGATAAACGTATCGCGATATTCGTCGATGCGTTCCACTCGTTCTGAATTAATATTAAAGTACTTCTTATGAATCAAACGAATAACAATCACATGAACATTCCTATATAGTCGAACCGATCACAACATGCAATCCTAAACTTTATTTTTACATCTAACAGAGAACAAAGCTTTGATCTATATGCAATATTCAGCACAAATGATCTTGCAGCACTTCATCAGCACTCTTGTGATCCATTTAATTCAATTTGTGACCGAGTATTTTATACGTACAACTGACCCGGAAGGAATTTTAACAGGTTAGTCAGAAATGTGCTGAACAATAAATATAAATGTGACTGATATCATAAACTGATAAATATCATATCATAAATGTCATAAATGTGACTGATAAAAATAACGATCTATAGATTGAAGGGAAAAAATGAAATAAAATGAATGAACCTGATTGATGGGACGCGAGAAAGCAGAAGTGAATGAAGGCTCAATAGTTGTGAGATTTTTTGAGGATGGCGCTAACTGCTGAGCCGTTTGAATGAACTGATCGCGAGAATCATAAACTAAATCTGACGATGCATCAGTTTTGTGAGCAATACAAGCTGCATTATCGATATTGGTCGACTCGTTTCCATGGAATCGTTGCACATGAGCATCACGATGACGAACTGATCTTAAATCAAGATCTTCTTATGATGTGTTCAGTTTGAAATGAAAGTTTGCTAGAATGTGTTTTTTAAGTGAATGAGAAATCAGGAAGGGAAACGATAAACGAAAATGCGAGCAGTTAGAGGTGATGATAATGATGTAAATATTAATACTGAAACGAATACAAGAAATTGTCAAAAATTTGATAGAATGTCTAACTGAAAATGTTGATCACAGGTGTCCACTGTGCACTTGAACGGCCTATGTTGAGCGTGTGCAAATAAAAGGTGTTGTTTGAGAGCAGATTTTGAGCAGTAACATTTACCACATACTGCACATACTTCAAATATACTGTCGTTTTGATCATCATGTACCTTCATATGCTGATACAACGTCGATTTGACACGGAAAGCTCGATCACATACACCACAAACAAACGGCTTTTCACCTGAATTCAAACATTTTACTTTCAATGATATTTATTTTGCCTAACAGAACGCCACTATCACTGAACAATCACCGAATGTTAAATCAAACCGAAAGAAGAAACAGTTCGTATGAACCATCACTATGATATGTACCACACAGTGCATAAATATGCAATGCATATGAAAGCTTCTTGAAAGAGCAAAGCTTGAATTGTAACAGAATCTCTTCGAAAAAAATATAAATGGAAAGAAATAAAAGAGAACGGAAGAAATAAATGCAAACCTGTATGAATCCGTGTATGCCGTTGAAGATCCGACGGTTTCTTGAAGGCTCTTCCGCAAACACCACACTTGTGTTTCTTAATGTGAAATTCGATAAAATGAATAAAATCGTGTTGCATGTCGATAAATTATTCTAATTATTCAAAGAATTTTAACGTTGGATTATGCGAACAACCGCCACACTGATACATCAGCGACTTCAAAATGTGTTCGGAAAAAACAACTCTTTACTAAGGTTGAAAACGCATTTGTATTAATCGCATGTCTACGACTGACTATACAGTAAAAAGTATTACTCAAAGATAAACACTCACTAAACTAGGGTTGGAACCGGTGAGGGGAGGGGAATTTTTTTTCGATATTCATCCGACAAAAAATTTCCTCCTTGCTTCGTTTCAAACCTTAACTTAACATTTACAATACACGAAAGAAAACATCTGACAGTAAAAATGATAAAATGCAAAAACTAGCAATTTCAATCATTTAGTTAATATGCTTATCAGTTTTCGTCCACCGCAATAATTAGTCACGTAACTACGATTGATTAGATTTAATGTAACAAACTATAGACTTGGAACGTTTTTTAGATAGCAGTCTAGCAAATTACCTTTTCATCGCTCACTGCAGTGACATTAACAGCTGGCGGCTTAACACTTTCAACTGCTTGAACATGCTCCAACTGCAAATCCTTCAAAACTTTCAGTTCAAATGAAATATATATAGCGCTAGATGTAAACAAATACAGATAATATCAACAGATACATAAGAAGAGAATCTACCTAGGAAATTCTTCGAAACTAGGATAAAATGATACCAAAGTGAACACATTTTAGGCGGATACCAGCTCAGTCCCATAAA
Source organism: Anisakis pegreffii (assembly GCA_035041965.1). Lineage (NCBI taxonomy): Eukaryota > Metazoa > Nematoda > Chromadorea > Rhabditida > Anisakidae > Anisakis > Anisakis pegreffii. The sequence continues at coordinate 63,881 of JAPYMA010001818.1, read as the reverse complement.
GAATTACACTGAATTTCACGACTAGATACGTTTTCAGCATAATTAATATACTTTTCGATGAACGTACAATTTGAGCGACTCAGTCTGAAAGGTATTCGTCTACGTACCTTTAATAGGTTACTAGAGAGTGATATTTTGGTAACAAAATGTGATGATAATAATAAACCTTCATATGAACTGTTCTGAGGTGTTCACTGAATTGAGTTGATCCAGTGAAACTTTTCTCGCAAATGGAACAAATTAGAACAGCAAATTCATGTGCTGGATCTATGTTCATATTAGCCAGATGTGAACACAATGCTGTCTCTAAAAAAATTCATCGATTATTACATCAATGTGGCTAAATCACAAATTTTCACTATTCGATGATACCATTCAATGAACATGAACTGCAAAACTATGATACCAAACTGAGACGGTACGAATTCAGAGAATGAAACTGAATAACAGAGAGTGAAATTTAATGAAAACTGTAACGCGAATATCAAAAATGGCAAGTGAAACTTAACCTGAATGAAACGTGAAAAGACACACAGGACAACGCGGTTCGTTTATGACTGTGGATGAAGATGGCTGCTCGTCCAGCGATGGGTATGCATTTGCAATCATGCCAAATTCGTCGAATACACATTCCTGCAACTACTGAATTTTGATTGTGTGCCTGCCTTCATACAAACGCAATTCTTTTCAGTGCAAACTAACGTTGCCCAGTTGTGACTGATGATGACCTTTCTGCATAACGTCAGTCGTTTGTAAATCAGCATCGCCGAATAACTGAACCGCTAAATCATTACCATCACTGATAAGCTGCTGCGCTTCGTTTTCAATTTCATTCATCTCACTTACTTCACTATTTTCTTGTGGGACGCACAACTTAAATGCAACTCATTATTTGATAACTGAAAAATGTTCACACACACATTCAGATTATGGATGTTTCAATACGGATAAATTGTTGAATGTGTTCATTTTGTCTCAAAGATGCACAAAGAGGAAAAAACAAAACTATTAACCGTTTCACAAACTTCCGTATCTTTGGGGTGCATTTCACGCATATGATCATTGACTTGAGCCCTTGTTCCGAATGAACGGTCACAAATAATGCACTTGAATTGTGTGAAATTATTTGAGTGAACGCTACTATGTGATTTCAATAGAGCTGAAACAATAAGCAATCAATATGTTCAATGATTAATCAGAAATTTGAAATGATTCTGTTTGACGAAGAACATTAAATTTCGCCAGTATACAGCGATTAAATCAATTTCAAGAAAGTTCCAAAAAAAAAAAACAACAAATAAATGGATGAATGAAGGTTTATTACCGAGAGAAAAGAATGATTTGTGGCATAAACGACAGACATGTGGTTTAAAACCAGTATGACGATTGGTATGCTCTTTGAGTGAACGCAAAGTGGTGAATAAAGCAGAACATATTCGGCATTGAAATGATGCTTGTTGATTAGTAATCGATGGTATCATTACACCTTCACAGTTGCTACTTGGTTTCATTGTACAGGATGAGATGTGCTTTTCAAGTGTTTCTTTGGTTGCGAATGACTAGAATTAATCCATATTCATTAATGACAATGAAGTAATCCTCAAATGTATATATTCAACTTTGTTACATAGCCAGATAATGCGACGTTCTCATTGCTATAAGTAGTGTTTCAAAGAAAAGCTGCGGCAATCACAAATCACCTGTGAACACGTTGCACAACGCTCTGACGAACGCGCATGCAGTTTGATATGTCTGCGCAGTGATGTCGTAGACGATAACTGAAACTCAGCGTAATCGATGAGTCTTGTTCATAATTTGATGGAATAATGAGACCATTAAATCGTCAAAGCATTCACACGAAAACAAAAGCCAAAAAAAACGAATATAAGTGAAAGTTTTTAAGGAAGAACTTCATTTCTTTGCATGAAAAGCTTAATTTCATTAAATTGATACTTATATTAACCTGTTTCATGCATAAATGACATCTAGAGCATTCGTTATAATTATATGCATTCTCTTCACGAATATGCTTTTCCGAGTGCAACTTCAGTGATGATTTCCATGCAAAGTTTTTATGACAACGATTGCATGAAAACGGTCGATTACCACTATGAACGCGATAATGTCGCAACAAATCCGAACATTTACCGAATGCTTTCCCACAAATTGAACAACAAACCAATCTACGTCGATTGCGTATATTCTGAAAGTCGTCAAAGATTGGAGAGAATTCTACATTAATAAAGGTATTTATGGAGGAAGTCAACTCACATAATAGAACACAGTTAAATAACTAAGTCTTTAAAACGATCTGTAAAATAATGAAAAAAACAGATGCAAACGCAATCAAAATAGTGGTCGAACAAGCAAAAACAATACACAGTAATACCACTAATGCTACTCTTGGTATTATTATTATTATATTGTGAGTTTGATACGATTCATTTTTGGAACATGCTTCAGCGTCTCAATCAGAAAGGGGAGACCAAAACAGTAAGGGTCAATATTGATTAGACATTACTTAATAAAGACAGTATTCAACGAGACGGAATATGTGAAACAGAAACGACGAACTTGTTGTGATTCAGAAGTGACGGCCTCTTGCTGCTTCAAATTCTCAACGACCACTGGAAATGACTCGTTTTTGGACTTTGCTCATTTGAAACGAAAATAAAAAAAAATTCGATATTCGAGTGAAGAAAAGTTTAGAGCACAGATAAGATTCAATGAAAGTTTAAAAACTTGTGAAGTGAGAACAACAAATTAATTTCGACGTTATCATTAAAACTCACGAGACTGCGATGCGCTCGAATCATACTGATGTCGTTTGCGCATGTGAACTTGCAGTGGTTGTACGGAATTAAAGACGCACGTACAATGCGGACATCTGAATACGGTTCGCGACGCTACATCAGTCGGATGTAATAAGGTGACATGTCGACGGAGATTGCCTGCCTATTTCAGAACAATTTCACAGCTATTTAGTCGAGAGCTTACAGGAAAAGAACAACATAATATTTTAATCGCTTATTAAAACTTCACTTTATGAAGGAGAGAGTTCTTCAATAGAATAAACGATGCATTCAGATATATGAATCTAGTCTACAATCAAATTGATTTTAATAAACAAAATGAATTATGAACGAAACGAATGTATCGAATTCGGCAGAATTTACCTGCGAAAAGGATGCTCCACATAAGGTGCACTTGTGACGTAATGCTTCCTCTTCATTATGCATTTGCACGTGTTGACTCAATGACGATCGCTGTGAAAACTTTTTGCCACATTTTTCACAATTGAAACGTCTTTCTTCTGAATTATCATAACAGATTAAAATTTGGTTTAGTCTAATCTATTCATCATATATCTTTAATAGAGCTACACAAGTGCAGAAACTTCATTCGAAACTATAAGTAACTCACACGAGTATGACATAAAAACTTACTTGTATGTACTACGAGATGCCTTGAAAGTTCAAATTTCTTGCCAAAACTTTTACAACAAACATGACATTTATGTGGCTTTTCGATGAGATCACTTGTCTTGTTCCTCTTCGCATGTTTCAACGATTTGCTGAACGAAGTGAAGATGTTCAACTGACCACACAAACATTATAAACAAACTCTCTTGCAGTCAACAACACAACGGTATGCTTTCAAATATAATCACCAAAAATCACAGAATAAGAAATGGGATAACGTGATTATGAGTGAATTATGTGTTTCTTAAAAATCATACCGAAACGATGCATTAGGTTTGGCAGAAAGTTCTGAGCCACCTACGTTGGCGAATTGATATAATGGAACATTATGTTTCATTGTAGAGTTCTTGTATCTAGTGCTATATGTCGTTTTGTAGCCCATTTTCTGCGTTGTCTGAATATACCCATACTTTGGTCTTCACTCTTTTGATTTTGAGAGTTTCGGAATATTGAATCCAAGCTATGGATAAGAAAATAATTCGCAGAATTATGTCTTATGAATTCAAATTTGGTCGTTCGAGCAGACAGGCGACGGCTAATATTAACGAAGTATTTGGGGAGGGGACCACTCTCAAATCCACAGTTGGCGATTGGTTCAAGAAGTACACTCATACACTTGAGGTGATAACGGATCAGTTGTTGAGAATAAGGCGAGCAATGATGAACGGATGTGGTCCGATCCTTTTACAGGATAACGCCAGACCGCAAGTTGCAACGAAGACGTTAAAAAAATCACGAATTACGTTTTGAAATTCTACCTCACCCGCCTTTCTCTCAGCACCTCTTCCCAACAGAATATCATCTTTTCAAAAACATGGAACTTTTCCTGCGTGGGAGGAACTTCCTAAATGAGACGGCACTAAAAGCTAACGTCCGTCGATTTTTTGATTCCAGAGACCCTGGTTTCTATGCTATGGGGATAAAAGTCCTGGTTTCGCGTTAGGAATGTTGTGTGGAGGCGAATATTTTTTATTTTGAATAAAAATGTCGATTTTGAAAAAAGTTAGGAAAGTTTTAAATTTTGGATCTAAGTGGCTACGAACTTTCTGCCATACCTAACATATTTTGTATCCAAAAAAAAAACAAAATTTGCTTTCTTATAAGTTTAGTCTTCAAACAAAAAGAGATGCACTAAAATAAAAATGGATGAGCAAAAAGAATAAATCTAACTTGATTTTACGGTGAAACTGCATATGTTCATCGAGTGCTTCCTTATCGGCCACGATCACTGAACATTGGTTACAAATGTGGACTGTGGGCAAGTTATCCGCTTGTGACAATGCATGTTGCGTTCGAATATGATAACTCAGTAACGGCTGTCAATTGATTAAGAATTAATTTCAGAGAACGTTTTGCGAATCACCAGTCAGTCGACTCGATGATGCGTTATCAACCAATTTTCCGTTTAATTTGAATTGAATTCAGTTTTAATCAAATCAATGCGATGTGATAAAGATTATTCACTGTCAGAATAATTTTTGACAACAAAGCAGGCAGAGGTTTACTTCTAAAAACAATGAAACCTTACTTGATATTCAAATTCGTGATTGCAAACGGAACAAGAAATAGCATCATTAATCATATGAATATTCAGATGCCCATAAAATGCTGCGCTTCTCGAGTAAGCTTTTGAGCAAAGTATACAAACGAATTTGCCATTTTCATTAACTTGAGCATCAGTATGCATTTTGAGATTATGCACTCGAAGATTGTGTTCTCTGTTGAATTGCTCATTGCATATCATACATCTGCAATTCTATAATTATCACATATTTAGCAGTAACCTAGAATTCAATGAATACATTTCTAATATCAATGCAATAATCAAGGTGCATCTGATGAATACTCAATTTGGAATATTCCATGAGATGGAACAGGTGGTACTGAATTCATGAAAACAACAAGAAAAGATGAGAATAAAATGATTTCGCTTACTTGAATTCCTTCTCAAGTTTGCACGACTTCGAATGATTAGAGAAATCTACAGCTGATATTAGATTGTCACATTTATTGCATCGCACATAAGTGTTAATCTGAAATAGCAATATTAAGTGCACGCTCATTAGAGAATAAAAAATATTTAACACGAAATACATGTAACCTTAGCATCTACAGAACATGCATCCATTTGGCAAATAATGAGAGAACTGCGAGCGAACGAGCAAAGAAATCGAAGAAATAAAACTGTTATTTTGACCACAAAGGATAAAAATCGAGAGAAATTTATATTTCAATCCAGTCTGATGATGAAAACGAGTGATCTAACCGGGCCTGATGATGACGTAGAAGGATCATTAACTGATTCAATTCCACTTTCTGTTAAATCGCATTCTGATAGCCAATTACCTACCGATGAATTGGTAATCACTGCAATATTTATAGATTACGCCAAGTATTCTTACTAATTCACGATTGCAAATAGGATCCGAAAGCGAGATTCGAATTCAGGCGGGCTATCTTTCTCAATAATCCATATGGAGTCAACTTAAATGCAAAACAAATATCCGAAAATGATGGCCGCCGTTGCGATTTAAATAAGAAAAAGAGTTTACATTTCAAATACTTTGCTGATTTATTTGAATCAGAAACAATTAGAAAATGCTCTCATCTGGCTGATGGTTTGAAAAGACAAAATAAAATTTAAAACTGAATGAATCGAACACAACCATTATCGTATGATGAGCTGTCCGGAATTTGACTAGAATTATAATTTGCATCTTGAAAATACTCCAGAGTAAACGATGGATTTAAGTTATCGTTATCACCGTCAAGTTGATGCGAATCCAGTTCACTATCATTATCCTCTCCAATGACAACATAACGAATCGGTGCTTCATCATCCACGCTAACCATCTCAAGAAGCAACCTCAAGATACTGCATCAATATTTCATCTACCATCAAATTTCAGCACTTTTTTACTCCTCTGCCTTGTTTGTATCGCAGTTGGAATCCCGAGTGAGCGACAAATGCATCTACGACAAGTCTAACTCCGACAAATATCACCATGCTACTCAATGATGAGGCACGTGCAAATTATCGGAGTGGCGCATTGTCGTGGATCAAATTGTCGTAGGCCGGGAACTGCAACGGAAATGCCGTGTAGAAAACGACTCGCCACAACACATATAATGTTGCAAAGTTAATCTAAACGAGTGCGAATGCAGCGATAGTTTGTTTGATGTGTTCAGCGATGTGACTTTCTTACGCATTCAGCAGGAACATGACATATAACAGTTCGTAGCGCAGAATGAGGTGTGATCGAAAGATTTGCCAGCAATCAAGATATGATCGAAATTTTCGATTTCGCTTTGTGTGCAAAAATCCAACAAATAATTTGAATTGCTACCCAACCGATAGGGAAAATTTATGATCGTGATATACACCATGTTGTAGCCGAGATTGATTACTACACAAGAGCGCTTTAAATATTGAAGTTAATTGGTAAATTAAGGAAGTTATGCCGCTTGGCGTGATCAGTGGTCACAATTGACATATATACTGAAAAATTGAAATTCTCTCCGTTATATATATATATATATATATGAAAATCAGGAGGAATGTTGTATTTTTTCTTGTAGCCGGGATTGGGTAATACAGAAATCCGCTTTGAATATTGACGCCACTTGAAAAATTACAAGGATTATGTGGCTAGGTTTTGATGGTTTCAATTAAAGTCAAGTTTTGACCATTGCAGTTACCAAGGGCAAACAACGCATCTAGTTTATCTTTATCAGCTGTAATTACTTTTTTGCCGAAGTAATTAATTTTGGTTTTAATTGCTTGTAATGTTGTGTGAGAGTGATAGTTGTAGGTGTGGTTATTATTTGTTTGAATATGAACGTTTTAAGTGATACAAATTGACGACAGTCATGCACTTGCAACTTATTGAATGTAAGATATAGAATTGATACTGGAAGTATGTAAACGCAGTTGAAGTATCAATCATAATAAACACCTCGTTGACAATTACTTACACTGTGTATACATATTTTGGGACACTCTGTAATAATACTAACAGCAAAAAAACAAAAACAACAATAATAGTAATAATAATGACGGCAACAGCAGTAATGATGATAACAATATCAATGACAATTGTAAGGGTAGCAACAATCGTGCATAATGATTTATCATCATTATTATTGTTATTTGTTATAACTAGTATTGTTGTTTATTCTGATAATTATTTACTGTTATTGTTATTTATTATTGTTCTTATTATTTATTCTTATTATTATAGCTATTATTATTATGATGCGAGTGTGTTATTATCAATAAATTGCATTATAAAAGCATTTTATCTGAAATTTAAGCAGTTCTATGATATTTCGCGGCACATGTGCTTTACTGCTCTCGGTAACTGCATTGGTCAAAAGTTGACTTCAATTGAAACCATCAAAATCACGAACTTCGATATATAGAGGTGTTCTAATGATAGCCACGAGATGAATATTCCCAACATATTCTGAACGGTTGCGTCTAACAACATTACACGCCCATTAGGCACTGCATTAGACGAACTGTCCGTTAGACAAACTGTCCGTTAGACAAACTGTCCGTTAGACAAACTGTCCGTTAGACAAACTGTCCGTTAGACAAACTGTCCGTTAGACAAACTGTCCGTTAGACAAACTGTCCGTTAGACAAACTGTCCGTTAGACAAACTGTCCGTTAGACGAACTGTCGTTAGACGAATTGACCGAATTGGCCGCACGCAGGCGCCCTGTATCCCCAAAATTTTTCAGCAGGTTGACCCTTTCTGTGTCCTCCATACAATGGAGAATAACTTCTATTTTGAGGATAATACATATGTTTTTGAGCAGGATGGAAATTTGATATGCAATTGGCAATTTCGATATTTCACTAACAGTGAATGAATATTTAATATTTGGAACGCCAATGAGCCCAGATAAACATCACGAAAGATGTAAGCCATGAATTTCATGTGTACTGATGAATCCAAAATTCACCGAATGAAGAGGGATTCCTCGAAAGGGAGATAAATTTGAAATGGAACAAATACATTGAGCGTATAATTATTGTATCTTTATCAAAAACGGTTTTACCTATGAAGCATATGGTCATTAAGATGGTTGTGTATCAATATGTGAGAAACACTTCGCTTTGCATACTTGGAAGAATAGTGCTATAATTTCACCAGAATTTTTTCATAGAGCTAAGGCAGCAAATTGAATTCATCTATAGCTCTTATACGAGTGAATCAAAGTGAATTAAACTGATAAAAGAATCAATCAATTCTACATTGGCTTCTAAGCTCTTGTGTAATGTTGCTGGTGGCTTCTCGTTGTGCTGAACGAAGACCGTTGATAGCCCAAGATCGGCAGTGATTTGACACTTTTGCGATTTCCTTTTATCGGTTCTCCAATCGCCAGACCCTCATTTTGGGTTCATCTCTCACCAAATGCAGTTGTTAAGGTCGTGGAATGTCGACTGCTTCATTTCTATGAACAATATTCATCAGTTCATTTCGTTTGTTATTGTTTACTCACATTCATTTGCCGGAACATATTGAGCTGATGATTTGGTTAAATATCGCGCCGTTTTACATGCACATTTATTGTAAGCATTGTTCGCTGATGGAGGGTAACAATATGTGATAAGTTCGATTCTGTTCAAATGAATCAGGGATCTTGAATGTCTGTTCCGTTCCGATGAACATTCAGTTCACTGGAAGAGTGTGCAGTTAATTGATCATGATGTTTCATCTCGTGCGTTATTTGCGATGTGAAATTTGCTTTGATCTGTTTTTTTTTTGTGAACGCATTATTCATTTATGTATACCAAATAACTTATTCAGTTTTGACATCAGAGCATCCGATCGGTTATCGAATGAGAAGGACATTGTTTTCAAAATGCATGGTTCGCTTTGAAGTTCGTATTTCACCTGCTATCAATAACAAGATTATTGCAGAGCCAACACAAAGTTGTACCTCAGTTAAATACTATTTCTGAGCATTTTAATGATACGAAAATCAGTAAGAGGAATGAACTGAACCCTCGCATGATGAACGAGACTGAGAGAGCCGTCGCCGACTATCAAGCTTTCATAACTTCATGAATATTATAGCTGCAGACCAGAGGTTTTGTGACTATATTCATTTCCGTACTCTCAATTAGAACAAAGCAAAAAAAAAGTTTTTTATTCGGATTAGGCGCGTGGCTTAAAACATTTTATAATATCGAAGATGAACGGGGTCTCTCAGACCCAGCTACAAGTGTCATTATTAAGACATTTTCAAGGTTACTCCACGATAGTAATTGTTACTTTTTAGGAATTCTAACTTGTTTCAACCATTTCAAAGACACATCAGATGAATGAACAGCATCGAGATGTGCAAGTTAGGTGAATATTGTAGCACGAATTGTAAAATATAATTTTTTATCATCATTCACATGGAACTGCAAAACGAATTTGAAACAAGACAATGACCGTGAAACTCAAAACGAAGACTGGTGAAGTAGCAAATGGCACAGTTCCTCATGAAAATTCCATGTTTCAAGTTACTGTTGTAGTGTAGATTATGAAAAACGACTTTGTTTTTTCAACTCATTTATGCTTACGATTAGACAATGAGATGGATAAAAAAAGCAATATGAAATACGATTTGAATATTCATTATAAGTTATGACAATTATGGTATGCATTTATGACGTACCGTGGTGCCGTGCTCATTCTTTTAACAGTAAAAACATTCATTGCTGCGCGGGCATGTGAGACACTGTAGGCATATGAGGTCATAAAGGATGAGCCCTTAAGCAATTATATTTATTTACTTCGTAATGATAGAGTTTAGAATGCAATCAGTTCACGTGGAAACGAATCAGTACATGAAGGTAATAACTGAGAACATTTTGTTGAAAATGGGGTGACTTGCACTCCACAGATGCGAGAGCGACTGTCCGTTCGACTCATAAGTAGCAGAGAGAATGTGATTTCCAATTAACTTCTTGCTTTCAGCAGCATTCATTAATGCCCGGTCTCATAATCTTTTTTTATTTGTTCACTGTGAAACTTATTTAAGAATATAAGACTGCCACAAAAATGAAAAGGCCGATCCAATGGCGTCAACATTGCGAGCTACAAAACTTGTTCAGTCACTTTCCTCTTTGATCACATTAAGTGTTCCTCTCCCATTACATAATAAATTCACGGTTTACATGAACCGCGTTTCTGCATCATTTTTGATTTTCAGTTGCACAAATTAGTAGTATTTCCATCTGGTGAATCTTGAGCTATATTTTTAACTAACTCATAATCAGTATATTCTCCCAGATCAGGTAGAATTTCATTCAGTTATTATTATCATCTGAGGTAATGTAGTCATTACTCTCATCAGTATTATCTTCATCTCTGTCTTGGAATAAACATTCACTAATTTCATCACATGAGAACAATTGTTGGAAATTTTCCTCTTTTATGATGCGCATGGTAGTAATAGATGACTCAGAACGGTATATATTATCATTGACAAAAATATACCACCTGCGTCGGCGTTTCGGGGAAGTGATAATAATATTGATGGAAATAATGAGACATAAACAAATTTAAAAGGTTAAGATGGAGACCGGGACATAAATGAAATTTGACAAGGTGTACAATGTCGCGGCAATAAGTGAACATATAAATACATACGTGAATGAATAAATGAATAATAATAAGTAAATACAAATAAATAAATAGGTAAGGAAATGATTTATGAGATGAATTTGAGGGTCTCCATCGTCTCTTATTTGGAGTTGGTGGAGGGACTTTAAGATTGGATGAAAGTTGCCTCCATTATACGCCTTTTTGTGGTGCAATTGGAATGTGCGAGAATTTCTACTATTAAGGTAGGGATGGAGTTTATCTAATGTGCTATTTTGTGCTTGGCCATCGGCATATGATTTGGCGTGCGGGTTTTTGAGTGCTCTCATGTGCTCAGTGATGCGTACGTGCAGCCGTCTGCCAGCATCTCCGATGTAAAATTCACCGCATTTACATGATACCTTGTAAACATATCCAGTTTTGTTACATGCTCCTTCATAATTGTTTCAGATTCAAATGATGTTCCTGAACATGGCATAAAGCCGAAACGTCGAACATCATTGTATTATTTCTAACTACGCTGGTGATATATTTTTGTCAATAATAATATATACCGTTCTGAGTCACATGAGAACATTTTAGTAGATATAACTACGCAACGAACACGAAACACAAAGCACACAGTAATAATCAAAAACATACGCAGATTTTACGAGTACTTGACTGCGAAACTTACTATTAGCTGGTCCATCGTGTTGCTACTTTGTGGTACATGCCCACCCGAAGCTTGATGACGGAATGATAATATTATTAGCTGTATGATAATATTTGTCAGCATCAGCATGCGTTAAAATTTCAGTTAAAAATCTCCTATTACAAGCACATAGTGAAAGGAGCCTAAGAAGCCCGCTTCTTCGATGCTATAGAAAAATTTTAGTCGTGCGAGGGTTAAGTACGCAGTCGTAAATGATTATCTTATAATGATAGGTCTATTGCTTGATAGATATCTCAAACCATTCAACACATTCATTCATTCTCAACATATTGTTCAATTGAGCAATGAAGCGAGAATACTCGGTATTACAATGCTACTATATGATACCTATCACTTCATACTGTAACCAAACATATTCAATAGTCTATTTCACCATTCGTTTATGTGTACTGAACGCTGCACTCGGACGTCTCGTCTCTCTCAGTATCTGTTTATCCTCTTTATTCACATATTGCTATTACAGTATCCTTTCGTTTGTGAACAGCATCACTTCTATTATATGTAATGCTTTATTTTACAACAGCATAGTTAGTATTAGTCGTAATGATACAACACTGATGATATCAATAGCAATCATGATAACAATAACAATTTTGCCATGAACTGGATAGCAGTACTTGATTAAAATTGTTCCCAGCTTACATAGTGATAATTTTTATCTTGTGTGAATTCGCAAAAGCTTATTCCTTGAGCTAAACGTTATGTGAAATGTCTGAATGCATATGCAAGCTATGAAATCAGACAGAATAAGATGATAATGAAAACCGATCACATGATGCACTGGATTGCTTGACAGCAAATCTGCCCGACTTGAACGAATTCACAGAAATACAAACTCAGATTTTCCACTTTCATTAGGTTAAATGTTCAGTTTTGACGTTCACTGACTATGAGAGAAAAGTTCAATCAGTTGACGAATGAAATATTATAGTAATGTAACCAAAAAATTTTCTTATCAATCAAAAATGCAGAGTTCTGACTATCAATTCTTGCTGAGTTCAGATATCTTCTTTAGACGTCATTAGATAATTGTTGAAGTAGAAGCCACGATTCAATAATTGTGTTATCATCAATTAGGGTTGAACAGTTGTTGCAAACAACATCTTCATAATCTTTTGATAAGCAACACTTTTGGAATGTATTCGTTGACAACCATTGCAATTCAAATTAACATGCATGCAGTAGTGTAAATAAATTCATGCTGACTTTTTAAGTGTTCCACTTCGCACGTATCTCTGACTTATAATTGTTGAGATATTATGGTAGAGAATATAAAAATGGATATAGAATATAATATGATTCTCAAATGATATGATGGATAAAGTGTAGTATGAATGAGAAACGGATTAGGAAGCCCGATCGCACACATACGTTAATTAGTGAGTGCGTAAGTAGCAAATCGAATATAATAACAATCGAATGTGCTACCGTATAAGACGATATTGATATTTCGTTTATATTAGCCTTATTCATAGCATCTGAATCATTCGCTGAGCGATGTCTTATCCTCAGTACGATAATGAGTATCTGTACGACGAATATTATTTTCAACCTCCAAGAAATACTTATGTGGCTAATTTCATACCACAAGCAGATTTTTATAATTGGCCAGCAACAGATGGACTATGTGGCTCAACGCAACCGATTGCGATGGAATTACCACCGTGGCGAGATTCGTCATTCAAGGTGGATTCAACAGCGGTGCATCAAATGAATGTGGTATCACCGAATATTTTCGACGTGAATGTCGAACAGTCACGAATGCAACATACATGTCCAAGCTGCCATAAACAGTACTGTCGCAAAAGCACTCTGAAAGCGCACATGAAGCAGCATCTTGGTCATAAGCCCTTCTCATGCCAGGTATTTTCACAAATTTGGTTCACTTTCTTAACGCAACAATGTTCATTCGTTTATCATAATGCTTTTGAATCGAATAATTGTTACTTTGAAAGACAGGTATGCGGTAAAAGTTTTTCGCAAGCAGCCAATCTGACAGCACACAAGCGAGTGCATACAGGTGAGTCAATATTTTGGTGACAAATGGATTGATGTTCAACAAGAAGCAGCTGTTTTAACTAACTGAAAATATAGTCAAATGGGCAGCCAAATGTATAATCCCTTTAGTCTATTCACATTATCTTCTGCATCTGCTTTTTTATGTGATTATTTGATGGAATTGAAAATAATCTTATACATGGAACATCTTCATGAAATCCATATGTCGATTTCTATGATTTTATTCCGTTAAACCCGGAGTTTCAAACTGATAAAAATAACACACGTATAATGTTAATTATGGAAGGAGGAAAACAAAACTGTGGTAGAATATAGTTGTATAGTTATCTTAAAAAATCAATCAATAGGATAAACGCTTGATCAAATGAACGCTTGGAAATTAATGAAAATTTGAGAAGTCGTTTAAGAAATTTCATTCAAAAATATTTTCGAAACTTATGAGCATTGAACAGTTTATTTAGTCTCTGGATCGGTGAAAAGTATTAGTATTATCAGTGCAATAATCATTTGGTAAGCCCTTAAAAAATCATCATTTAAAATGACACTGCAGCGGTAGATGTTGATCCATGTCATTAAACAATTGTTTAGGTGAAAAGCCATTCTCTTGTCCAATCTGCTTACGTCCATTTTCGCAGAGTTCCTCATTGGTTACACATAAACGGTTGGTGATGAATAAATTGACAGTTTTTTGAATTGATTTCGTTCATTTAATTTTTGCTCGAATTTATTCAGTAGACAGTCAGTTGCATTCATTCCATCATGACATTGTCAAATTGGTCACGCTATGTTCAAAATAGTGTGTTGCGCGCACAGAAAAATAGTCAGGGACGAAATTCTGCAGTCGGGGACCCCGGAAATGCGGTAGCTCGAAAAAAGTTAGGGACCCGAATTCCCCGATCTCTGCAGCACATTAGTTCAAGCCAAATGCATTCTATTCTCACATGAGTTTGTTTCATTCGCGATAAGCTGCAACGACAACAGCTCATTATTATTGCTATCAACATAATTATTGCTATCAGTGGCATCATTACACTCCCTCATGATATGCAGTCATAGATATTCAGTAAGTTGCAAACTGATTTGGACAGGATGAATACCGTACACGCATTATGCGTGCATTTATTTCATTTCACTTACTGAAATGTCACACTTGAAAACGCTATTTGCAAGTAACGTGTAACGAGAGTAACGAAAGCGAATTTATAGTAATAATGCGATGTGGTCGCATAGCAGTGATACAATTCGAGCGATCATTGGCAGTTTCAAGAATCCGAAAACACGACTAAAAATTTTCGCAATTCAAGCAAAATGCTGGCTAAGCAAAAATTTAAGACAAAAAAGAGACTCAAAGCAATAACTCTAAAACGAAAAACTTGGAATGTTTCATGAATGCAAACAGTTCAGCGGATGGATGGATTGGTTCGAGTGTGATGAGGTCGAAGTTACTGTACCGCGAAAAGCCGGGATGAATGGAATGTACCGCGAAAATGTATATTTTTTTTATAGGACGCACACCGGTGAAAGACCATATCCATGCGCTCATTGCGATAAAGCATTCACTGACAGTTCAACACTCACTAAACATCTTCGAACACACACAGGTAGGTGTTTGATTATTGATCAACAATATTACAAAGAATGAACCGTAGTCATAAATGTTGATGATATGCTATCGACTGACTCATTCAGGTCAAAAGCCGTACAATTGCCACCTGTGCATGATGCGTTTCACGCAGTCGGGCAATCTGCATCGCCACATGAAAACACATCGCAGTGATTTTAATTAAATGCTGCTATCATATCAGAACTCATTACTCATCTCGTTATGTCAGTATGCTTTATGTTTTTGGTTTAGTTCTTATCGATGAACACTTCGAAGCAATCTATGAGTTTCTAATGATTGATTGCTATAAATGTCGCGATTAAACGGAGTACTTTCACAAACTTTGAAACTGAATAATCTTATCACGTGATAAACTCAGTCCGAACACACCTACGCATTTCCATGTTTTGAACTGAGAATGGTCCTTCATGATCTCACAATGTAACGTTAAAGCTAATTCCAACTGTGCAATCTAGCTTTCTGTAACTTTTGCCAATGCCAAATTATGACATCAGATACGTGCACCATTGTAGTGATAACACCTACTAGCACAGTTTCGGTATTATTTTTTGCTTGAATTGATTTTTTAAAATCAATTCCTTATCAACTTTTTGCGTTGATTCCAAATGTGCACGTTTTCATCGTATCACCGTTCAGCTGTGATATCAGACACGCTTATCATAATACTGTTACCGTTAAAGAGTATTTTCGAGATCTTTTTTTTTGCTTAATTGATTCCTTATCGAACTAATCAACTTTCCGCACTGATTTGAAATATACCTACAATCCGTTCCTCTGTATTGGCGTTCGTTCCTGAAGTATTTGCAGCTTCTTCTTTCGTCTTTTCGCAATACAATTACATACAAATTTTGATGATAAAAACCGCGTATACCTTAAAAATGAAGAGTTTTTGCACACCCGTATTGGCGGCCAATTGCCCAGCAAGCAAAATTCCGACACTGTAAACTTATCTGCTAAAATAAATCGAAAACGAAGTATATTATGGTGAGGAAGGTTGCATATTCGAATTCAGCGCAGAAAACTTTCCGGAATCGTTTCTAAAAGTCAAGTCAACAAATAATTTTGTTACTTATTGTTAATGTTTTGAGTCATTCCATGGCAATAATGAAAACTAGCACTCTATTGATGTACTCAGAAAGCAAACTTATTCCGTCTTATCACTGTTTCGCTTAAAATTTAAATGTAACGGTTGCGGCCGACGAGTCTGTATAATTAATAAACGTTTTTATCATGGATACAAGCGACAAAATACGTGATGAACATGAGAATAATGGAGATGAATAACAGATCATCGTAACAAAGCTGATTGGGCCAAAAGATAGATAAAGTAAACAAAAACGATGCGAATAAGAGCTTGTAATGAAAGACATCCATTCCCGAGTCAAGCACTTTCAATGAATGAACAAGCCACAACATTATGTATAATAAAAACAACAAAAATTTGCATCAACCAATAAACAAAGCAAACAACTGAACACGAACACAAACCGCAATTAACACAACCATTCAAGCACAATAAAAATTCATTTTCTATTTCATAATCAATCAAAGTCACAACTGCGATCCATCATTGCCTACGTTAGCAACAACAACTGTAATAATGAACTAGCAAAATAATGATTCAACAACGGCTGATGATGATTGAAGCTCTTCGCACTCCCACAAGAATATTGAAAGTGGATAAGATTTGGAAACTTTTCATGGTTACAGATTCGAAACGAAAAATGTTCACCACATATGGCTCGTTTACCACCATATAGAAATATGCAGTAGGAATAATCATCGTTAAATCACCACAAACTTTGGAAAGACAATTAAAACAAAGTATGAAATCTGAGATTTTTAAGAGATCGTTTCATTTCATGATGCCGATCCGATATGAAGAAATTTCTGAGATATCTGATCGACGTGAACTATCAATTCACATCAATCAGAACCACTTTAAATGATCGAACAACAGAACAAATGAATCGTTTTCAAGCAAAATGAATCAAGCAATTAAACGATGCAGCTGAGGATCGACTCGGAGCCATATTGACTGACCACTATTTGACGTACATTCCGACATGCAATGATGTTTAAAGGATATAAACGACATTGAAATCCTGTGTTTGTTGGCTTTTTCATCGGAAGGTAATTCGAATTGCTCACTGAAACGAACGACTCACTAGAATGCATTGGAAATCAATGTTGATAACGAACGTTCGGCAATCAAGACAATCATACTTCCTTGCAAACAGCATTTGAAAAATCAAGGATGAATGATTTTGCTGAAACTATTTCTAAAAAGTTGTTAAACAAACCACATGTTTTAAAATAGCAAACGAAGCTTAAAAAACAAAATCGAGATTCATGGCATACAAATAGCCAAAACAACTACAAACACAGTTGAAAGTCTCGAGATCAATTTCATTAAATTGGGCTTAGCATCATATCAATGTATCGTATCAATCGCAAATGAAAGAATTAATCGAATTTTGCCAGAATGCAAAATCGAAAATACGAATGAAAACGGAATATCAATCGAACAAAACAAACTATGGTGTGAAGAATTCACTCGGATAATCAACTGATGTATCAGCTTCGACCAATACGTAAGCGGAAGCTGATGGCAGTAAATTCGGTAAATGGCTTAGATCCAAATCGATCGTTAAAGATAAACACAACTGTCGCATTTCTCTAAATGAATGATAACGAATGAAAATTAAACAACTTCCAACATAATTTTCCACGCTGAGATTGACATTCGAAATCGATTAAAAAGTGAATCAATTCACCCACTTCTTTGAGAGCTCAACGCAATTCGAAGAGCATTCGACGTCACCTTCAGAATCTGCGGAATGACAGTCATGTATAGGAAAGATGTATATCTCTTTTGGTAAAACACAACATCCACCTAACAGCAACGCTACTGAACGCAAATGATGTCGATTACGAGTTCGAAACAATTCGCGAAGTGAGTCTCTCATCTGAAATTCGAAAAAAACAAACAAGAAAATAACGGCAAATGTGCGCACGACAGTTAATTGCGTTAATTTCGTACACCGTAAACACAAACCTTGTTATACTGAATGGCGAACGCTTGCTCCTTTCTTGAATCGGCACAAGTTGAGATTTGAGAAATAAGCGTAGGTACAAAACCACGTTTGTAGAGGATTGACTGAATAGCGATATCAATTGCTTGAAAGCTGGAATGTACACAAAGACATCTGCTGACATCCAGCTCTATATTATTGCTCATCCTGAAAGCACGACACACATTACGCATGAAAATGCGCATTTACAACGTTATATGGTCGATAGAATGCATCAATGCAGTGGTCTTCAACCTTCCCCCACCCCCGGATACCATAGAAAGTTTCAAAATGTCCTCGCACCTCTTACAACATCCACACTGCATCTCTCTTCAACGACATCGAGTGTCTGTAGTGTAGATAAGTGTATACCATTACAGTACGTTCAAGACTTTTCAAAAATATACACGTTAAAGTCCACCATCGCCTACTTTACACATATGTATGCGTTGTCGTCGCCTAATTAACACACAAAAAATAAGACCTTACCTCGCATCCCTAGTTGAAAAAACCCTGCATAATACAACGCAACTCATTACCGAGCAAAAAGCACTTGATGCAATGTTGAAGAATGAACCAAATCTTATCTTGTTCATTACACAATTTAACCGTTTTACGGTTACAAAAAAATTCTACGCTTCATACGTTATAATATGATCTTCAAATTATACAACATTCACAAGCATATCTAATCAATGTGAAATTCCGTCAATGTGGTCACCGAACGAAAACGTCTTAATCAGTCACCGTCAAGTACTGACCTAGCCGAACCTATACTGATAAAGTTTCGGTTTGAATTTGTTTCATATGTTTCAACTGATAACCAGTTTTCATTGCACGACAATGCAAGATAAGACAAAAACTAGATAAATTTCACCAACAATGAGATCTCAGTAACTCCAAAATTTGGATTCTTCAACATGTGGAAAAAAATTTAAGAAACATTAGCCGAATGACAAATCGAACGATTGCAGCAAAAGGAACTCATATTACTGAAAACAAAGCAGATTCCAATCAAAAAATCAAACTCAAAATGAACCAGACTGAACGGTTTCAACTGCCACCGCATATAGTTTCATCTGACATCACAATAACTCATCCAATAAACCAAACAAAGCGAGGTTTTTAACCACGAAAGTAAATGAAAGAACCACACGAGGCTCGATAGAGAAATTTATTATAGTGAACACTTTTAATATATCAACGAAATATACATTATGCACGAGTGAAGTTACCATCTGTTCCTTAATTTCTTTAAAACAAAATGAATCGTTTTTCTTATCCCATAGATGAAACTTGATCATATTCATGTAAATGAATAACTGAACTGAACTGAATACAGTTCAAACGTCGTATAAAAAATCTTTTAAAAAACGATACAAAATTAATTGGTTATACTAAGATGTGTGAAAATTACTAATCATATACGATATGGAAGGTTTCAAAAGATGAGACGACGAATGCAACGATCAAAATAAACATTAAACATGATGAGAATTTCATTTAAATTGTAAACAAGCCTCAATATACCTAACCAAATAAAAGATGGCATGCCTCATAATCAGACGAGAGTTTTATATACATCGAATACAGCTCAATTGACACGCCATATTGTTGTTTTCTATAAGCTCTTTCATATACCATAAAATAATTCACAAACTTCTTCATAAAAAAGGTACGTCTTTGAAAGTGACAAACAATCGTTAAAACTGTCAATTGATCATCAAATGAGTGAGCGAAAGGAAACTTCTTTGGAAAGAGATGCGATCGTTCGTCGAAGGAACCAGCCGAATCAATGTACTTATAAGCATGAATTTAAAAAAAAAAGAACGAAAATGATCGAAATATGTCATAATAAGCTTTTAGATGCCATTTTGTATAATTTTTTTGATACCGAGAACTATAAAAATGAAAAATATAAATGATTCAAAAAAAAAACGAAAATACTGAAGCTCAAAATTGAAGTGAAACAACGAATCCAAAAAGACGATCTGATAAAACAAAGCATCGTGAAAGACAATCAAAAGCAATGATACAAATATCGTAAGAAAACACAGAATAAAATACTTCTAATAATTGAGTACCCGAAAAAAAAACAATAATTACGACAAATATCGTACGAATATACACAAAAAATATCAAAATAAAACTGAATCAACACAACCTAAATAAAACAAAGAAAAGCATTCGAACAGCAAATTATCGCAAAAACAACAAACAAGAGCGAATAATAAGCGCACTAAAGAGACATTTGTATGCGTCACGAAACAAATCATCAACTTGAAAAGTAAATCTAAACATTCACTTCAGTGATGCTTTTCTCTAATTATCATGCACATCATTTTCAAACAATTGACGACATCCTTCTACGCGGAATACTTCCAACGCCTTCTGAAGCAAATAACTTCCATACAATGCTTTCTCTTTTGACGTCCAGTCTTTGCTTATCCCATAATAGTCACCCTTCTTCACGTTTGTTAAATTGCTGATTCCTATAAATCATGCTAATGAGTTACCAGAGCAACCTAAGTAAATAAGGATCAGCTTTCTTTCAAAAAAAAAAAAAAAAATGAAACGCTAGAAAGTGAACGCTATGCAACGGGCAAATTACTGAAAGAACATTCCCATTTTGTCATCAGAAATGAATGCAACAATGTAAATCATGAACCAAAGAATAAAATAATGCCTAACCAATAGCATCGATCATCGCTGCTTCCCGAGTGAATGCTTCGACGGGGATCGTATTTTGAAAGACATGCAATGATACTATCCCATAGCCTTTCGCCCACACATCCAAAATTCTTCTTAGTTTATTCGTCATCTTAATTATGAACTAACTCATCGGGATATACTTCGATTAGTTGATCAATATCAAAAAACAATGCATGTAGATTATTCGAAGTCAATATCTGAAACAATAGCAAATATGCTGAACTAACCTGTACTGGAGAAACACCAACACCACCTTGCTTAGCTTTAACTGCTTCAGTGAGATGTTGTAAAGGTCGGGAACGCTTGCCCTTGCCAATATAAAAGATAGCTCGGAGAAATTGTACAAAAGTACATGTATCCTGAGATTCGAGTAAAGACGGATCTTAAATTTTGATGAGGATAGTTTTGAACCAGTTATTAATATCTTTATGGACAGTTTAAGTGTACAAACGAGGATATTTTGAGAATACTTTCAATGAACTTCAACATCTCTTATAAATAATTAAGTAGGGCAGAAAACTGATGCAGATAAATGAATTACCAATAAGAATGTAACAAAATGATGTGGCTTTAACACCTTCTCGCCAATTCTCACTACAGAAGAATTCGTTTTTAACTAGTTGATCCATTTTTCTTCCTGCCTCACAGCTCGACCCAGCAATCACACTTTCCAGCACACTGCTAAATTCTTCAAATGGAATCATTAGTAACGAACCAACAAATACATTTAGTACTTTAAAGTCAACCAATATGTATAGTTTAGCCACTATAAATTATTCATTAATTTAATATTACACTCATTTCTATCGCAATTACTTCAGAAATTTTCAAAATGCTATGTAAGTGGGTGATCGGTAATCGACAAAATAAGAACATACTCTTCGGTTGTTCGTCACGCAACACTGTCATCTGACTCAGTACTCGTGCTAGTTTTAATTCATAAGCAAATCGAGTTGATGGAGTTAACGGGCCAATCTTTACACCCCTGAACGTAACTTCAGTCAACTAGTACAACTAATATTGTATGTGTATATGATATTAACAATGTAAAAACAATTCCTTGAAGGCTTGCACACTCACAAACTGAGGGATAACCATACAACGACTTAATCTTTCCAGTAGCAACAAAGTTCAAAATCATAACAAGCCTCCTACTGACGATGGATAAAGCAAATTTATAACGAAATACACTGCTCAATAAACAAAACAAAACCAAGCAAACCTCGATTCAAATTCGCGTTTCAGTGAACGATCAGAAAATTTTTTTACCACTCGAAGTACATCAGATGGTATTCGCTCTTCTTCATCTTTAATTAATAAAGCCAACTAATTCATTCTTATTCACACACACATCTTCACGAAAGAATTCTTTTCTGTTCCATAATTTACATG
Organism: Anisakis pegreffii; assembly: GCA_035041965.1. Lineage (NCBI taxonomy): Eukaryota > Metazoa > Nematoda > Chromadorea > Rhabditida > Anisakidae > Anisakis > Anisakis pegreffii. Next base: position 41,256 of record JAPYMA010001818.1, on the reverse strand, counting down.
CCACTACACATTATTCGTTCGGTTTTCATTAATTTAATATTACAAAACTACGAAAGAATTTTCAATTAATATGAACTGAAACAAACAAAGTCTGTCCACTGATGAGTCGTCGTCGAAGCCAATTTCTGACTGGCGGTTCCGGTTCAGTGGATGTTTTTTTGGAGTGAGGAAATCATTTGTATTGTCCATAATCGCCGTAACAAACGTCTCATCCGAAAACCTTTCAGAATCACAGGTCTGCTCATTATGTAATTCATTTGACGAAACGCTTCTTCGCATTTCCTTGAATTCGCGACTCTTCCAATCACCATGAGATGCAACGACACCTTCAGCATTTTGTTTTTCTTAAATAATTTTTTATTTTGTATGTTTCACGTCCATAATAATCCCATAAACTGATACGAGATACATCGAGAACTTAAGCAATTCTTATACGCCAGTCAATCAAATGCATAATGAAAATATGTTGAAGGCATTTCCTCACCAGTTTCTCCACTTGAAATCAGTTTAGCTCGATGAATGAGTTCATTTTCAGAACTTTGGTACGTGTCAAGGTTAGTCCATGAATGACGCATACGTCTCAGAGCAGAGTCATTTTGTGGTTGAACAGATACACATGCGAACAGTTGTGTGAGTGCACGCAAGAAGCCGATACGTGGCATAATTCGATTGCTTTTGTCTGTTTTTTGTAATCCTTTGAATGCTCTTGCAAAAAATTTCTTTGTTTCACCGATTGCAACATCGTATGCAGTCCTAAAATGGATAATCTGAACAAACCTATGAAGATAAATAGACTGAATGTGCACACATACAAATAACTCCATTTTTCATTTTGTTATCGCATAAAAATTACAAGACTGCGCCTGTACATCAATTTATACGGAAATCGAAAAATTCATTGAAACTGACTCTGGTATGATCTCCAGCATTTTTCTTACGTATTACAAGATGGAATACAATTTCAATTTCTTTTTCCCTATTGAAGAAAAAACGTATTTGACGTATTTGGAATGGATGACATCATAAATGACGAACTTCAAATCATGCACGTAAATTGGAAAGTTAAAGTACGAAAAAAGGCAAAAGTTAACCTTCCATGAATGTCAGTCTGAAAAGGATCAGCACCATAATAAAGCAGTAACTGACACATAGCTAGATGATCCCATGCGGCAGCAACATGCAATGCCGTTAAACCATTATGCTCCCGTTCATTAACCTTAGCCTCTCCGAATTGTAATAATGTTTGTACAGCATTTAACGCAGTTATTGAATTACTCGAAGCCAACGAATGTAATATACAAATTTTGTTAGTCATCATTAATCTGTTTCGTGAAACACTGAAATATAAATGTAGTTATTCATTTACTCTGGGCTAAACGCCTAGGTTCAGCTTTGAACTTCAGCTTAGTACTCAACATTCAATGCTCTAGGTTCGGCTTTGACCATCACCAGCCAGAGTAAATTCTGGATACATGACCACATCGCATTCGTCGGCTTATAAGTGAATTTAAATTTCAATTTAATTTGAACAGTTTAAATTTGAACAAAAATAAAGCTAACGGGAACGGCCGGGTGACCGACAAATGCATCAACGACAAGATCTAACTCCGACAAAAATGATGAGGCACGCGTAAATTGTCAGAGTGGCACATTGTCGTAGAGCCGAGCCGTTTGGGTGACCGACTATGCGCTTGCAACTATGTCGTAGATGCATCTGTCGGTAACCCAGAGACAGATGGTCCGCTATTTACAGTTTTTCGTTTCGTTTCTTTCGCCCAGGATATATTTACTGACTCAATAATATGGTTTTTTTGTGTTTGTTCAATGTTAGTCGGCGGTATTCACGTACATGAACCGTGCTAAATTCATTCAGGTCACGTACTTCTTGCAGGAATACATTAAATTCTTGCCATCGTAGTTGTTTTTGTACGTCAACTGATTGTTTCATGCCGACTAAATGTCTTGGTTAACAAAAGTTTCTGATTTTGCTGGTAAGGCCGAGGATCTTCTGAACAGAATCGATCAAAACACAGCTGATGTAAGTACCAAGAAGCATTTCTTTGATAATTCGTTTCATTCATTTTAAAGTAATGTATTCTTTTGTGCTCGGAAGTTTACAAAAATAAAACCGACGTATTGTTCGTTTTGGAACTTAATGCATATTCACGTACTTTCCTAGATTAGGTAGTGGGTGAAAATTTCAATGGATTCGACTGAGGATGAGAATTGAATCTACTAACAAGTTTTGATGTTAGTGAAATGCAATTTAGATACTTTTCGTGTTCGTTTTTTCAGTTGTACTGAGTAGCTCCGTTAAATTCCAGTAGGATTCGGGTTGAATACTGCAGTTGTGTGAATATGGAAGATATAAGGATCAGCATTTAGTTTGATTGGAATTACTAACAAGATTGGATCTCGAGGCTTCAACTCCTAGACAAGTTTGTAACCCGGTATTTTGTGGTACTTGCAAGCTCAGTACCTGGATTCCTGATTGTGGCGTTTCGTATTCGCGATATTAAATTCAATTCAGGTGCTGAGGAGACCCAGAGCTGGCACTCCTAGTGCACATAGTGTGCAGTTGACTAGGGTCGAGAGTGAAGCGTCGCTACTAAATGAAACAGCTGTTTCTGAACCTGGTGTCGCCAGTCCATACAAGCAGCCAATCCGGTTGGTTTTTCCAGGATGCATTTTTCCCGCATCTATCGTATTATGAATGCTATCACTTCAGCCTTGTGCAGAAAAATATTTCCGGAGAAATGCATTGAAATTGTAATCTTCAGCTGAACTAAAATACATCAATCGTATTTACCTTATTCGAACTACTTAATAATTTCCCTGTATTCGATTTGTCGTTAGTTGAATTTTACTCAAATCATACTTCAATAAATATCTCATAAATTAAATTAGTGAATTGATAGCGATATGACCATAGGAATGAAAGCGAAGCTTCAAGAAAATTTATCTCATTGGTGTTCATGATCGTAATGAACACATTTTGATGTTACTTTTTATAATGATGTTCTTCATCCTTTTGTTATACCTTCGCAATTGCGATTACTTTTTAAAATATGTAGTCATTCAAGCGTCCTCAATACTGTTAGCTGTATGCCCTTTCAAATGTCACTGCGGGCTTCCTGATAGTATTGCTTCTCGTATCATGATTTTCGCAGTAATTGTTTTGAGCAAAAAAGAAAAAAAACAGGTATCGCGATCAATCCGAATGATAATCATCTTTAAATCCCAGTGTTGTGTGCACTAGATTCGTCCTGAATCGAACTTTCTCCGCTTGTCAAGTCATCTGTCTTCATTTTGTTGTGAAAATCTCTAATTAATCAGTATCAGATTGATTCCAACTTGAATTGTATGACTTATTAATTTTATCCGAGAAATTAATTGCTAACAAAAAATATTTTCGTTTTAGCTCTCTTGCTCTTTCATCTTCGAATCGTTCGTTCCAAAGCCGTAAAAAAGATGATAAAGAAGTAGATGAATTGATCTCATATTTGAATGAAAACGATCATCCAAAAATGCATAGCCGACGTTCGTCGAACTCCAGTCATTTATCATTACCAGTACCTCACACTTCTCAGCCATCACGTTAGTTGCTTTCAGATTTTCGCAATTGCCTCGTTAGTTAATGCAATTAGTTTTCATCGCTTATAAGACTGTGTACGTCATGATTTATTTCATTCAGAATATGGCATTAATTTTTCAGATGGACTGCCAGGTTCATCGACATCTCCAATTGTAAATACATTCTTGGAGATTGATGATAAAGCAGAACTACAGGCCCAGTATTCTGACACCCTCAAAAGTCTTCATCTCAAAGAAAGTCAAATGGCTGTTATGAGCGTTAAATTACAGGTTATCCCCAATGATCTTCCTCATTAATGGTAATGCAGTTCAAAATCAGTTTTGATTTCAGTGAAGAATAGGTTACTTGTTGATCTCTAAAAAACGCACATCTACTAGCTCCATGCTGATCTTGGGGAAGAATTTGATTACAATGTCATTCACTACTCGAAAAGCTGTTGTATTGTCCTGTCTATCGAATAAACTTCTAATTTGAGTATTAAGCTCGCAAGTGAATCATCTTTATTTATTTTCGGCTCATCGCACCATAGTTTCAGTTGTGATCTCAACTCAACGGTTGTCTCTGATTTTGTTTTAATTGCTTTGTTGATTGTTAGTCTCATCACTGCTGCAGACAACTGAAATATATTCTCAGGAAGCTGAAGACGCTGTAGCGTATAAGGAAGCGAAAGTAGAGGAATTGATCAAAGAAAATAAGGCACTACGTGAGGGCAGTAGGTCGTTGCAACATTCATCAGAAGATGTCCCAAATATGGAAAGTCCTCAAGCAGCTGAATTGGCTAATTTGGAAAAAATGGAAGCGGAATATAAACGAGAAAGAAACGAATTCGAAAGACGTGAGGCAGAATACACAAAACGATTAGAGAAAGCGAATGCTGAAAAGAGTGCGTTGGTGAACGAAATTCAAAAATTAAAATCATCATTATCCGAAATGGAAATGATCAAGAGACATTATACTGAAGAGGTTGAATATTCTTTTTGATTTTGGTCTTCTTAAATCATTCGAATAACCTTGATTGTTGCGTTGCGTTCACTTTGCTGTATAAGCGTTCAACTTTTTCGAGTTGCGTTTGCCAGTAATGCAGTCCGAACGTTTTAAATAATTGGCATTTTGGTTTGGATTGTTGCGGTGTTAAATTCGATCAGTTTAAGATATGCAAGTGTTGTTGTTGTTGTTGTTACATAAATTTGTTGTGAACATGAAGACGTCTTATGGTAATAAATTCATGTTACCAAAAGCTGAATCAAATAAAGTATTCCAACTTTGGAGAATACAATCTCAAATGAACATTTTGCAGTTAAGGTTGGCAAAATATAATTTGGAGGCTAACAAACATGAGTTCGATGAATATAAGCAGAAAGCGCAAAAAATATTGTGTGCCAAAGAAAAATTATTGGAAACACTGAAACAAGTTAGTTTTTGATTTCCTTATCAATTTTTGAAAATGCGAACGACTGCTCCATCCCATTCGCATTTGCAATTGACCTCAAGAAAAAGCAGACACGTACGAAGGTGGATTGGTGCTATGAGTCAGTCGAATTTTTCTTCTTTTCTCCGAAACGTTCTAATCAATTCAAGGACACATGTGATTGGGTTCTAGATTGATATGTTTGCTGGTTAGTATCCCGAAACTTTGCGTATTCTAAGTGAGTGTATGGTGTTGACATTCAACTGTATATTAATCCGTATATAAATGAATGGTAATGAAGATACGTTCTGTATTTATTGTTGAATGTTTTGCTTTTATTCTTGCTATCGCGTGAACCGTAAGAAAGTTGGTGATGATATGTCAAGTTTTTCATAGAAAGTTGGATAATAAATACAGAGCAGTGTGATGTTTAGGTGATACTCCAAAAGGAAAAATGGTTTATTGTGCAAATGTATGTCATATGTAGAGTATTCGTAAGCAGTTTACAACTGTGTACAAAGTTCAATCAATCAAGAATCAGGATTAATTTGCCCTATAACCTAATTTACGACATCACAAATGCATTCAGTTTATCCTAATTTGCATTGATTACCACGGAATGAGGAGAGTAATTTGCTGAAACGTTAAAAGGAGCGAACGTTTCTGAGTGGTGACATCATTGTTTTCGATTCTTCATTGATGTTGTTAGTTTTTGTAATTTTACTTGAACAGTGTATTGGTTTGGAGAAGGTGATTTTTAAAAGTTTCAAGTCGTGGTGATGTTGATGGATGCAAATTATAGGGTGGTTCGAAGGAGGGCAATAGCGGTGAGAAGTCAGTGGAACTGGAAGAGTTACGATGCGAAAGAGAATTGCTGAAAGAAGAGCTGCAACAGTCACAGCTAGTCGTTTACAATTTAAAAGCCGATATTCAGGTTATTTATTTTTGATTGCACCATATAAATGGGTCTTCATTGCAGATACTTCAGAAACTGTTCACTGCACCAATTCAGTAACTTTTAATTAATGATCGTCCGTGTAGCGACTCAGTAATTGAAGCATGAAAACGAACGCTTAATGAAAATGAAACATTAATTCTTATTTATAAATTGTCCGTGAAGGATATGGAGAATCGATTGAGAGAAGAGCAAAAAGCATCAGGTGCACATCGTGAAGCACTTCTTGAGCAGTGTCATCAGCATTTGAGTGAAGCGAATCAATACCGAGAAAAATTGGAACGAACGCAACTTGTTAGTGTTTTGTTTGAAATTCAATTTGTTGCACTTCATTTTTTAAATTGATTGTTCATTGATCTACTATCATTTATAATCATTCGTTTAGAGTAACCAAATGGTAATTTTTCTTTTTGGTTATAGGAATTTGAGTTTTTGCTAGCAGAAATGCGTCGTCAAGAAGAGGCGGTAGATCGTAAACTGGCTGAAAAAGACGTGGAGTTGATGAAATTGATGGAAGAACGAAGAACGACGAGAAAGTATGAAGCCGGTGAAGCTGAGCAGAGAATAGCGTTAATGAGTGAAAAATTGATTGCGAAACAAACGGATATTGAACGACTTGAGGGCGAAAAAAGGGCGATTACATTGCGTCTTGAGAGATCTGAGGTACGTACGTCCGTATGTACGCTTTTTGGAGCTATTTCATTATCCCTGTGAGCATCAGTGTTTCGATCACGACAACTGCATTTACTTCGGATTTTTATCTCACTTTCAGTTCTTTCCAGGTCGTCCTACACCAAAAAATATTTATTTTTAATTCATAGTAAGCCAAGTATTTGCGTAGTTATCCATTTGTCAGCTGTATGTCGCTTTTCTGATAGCTTTATGGTTTTACCAAATATGCATCTGCGTTTCGAAAAGAGATGAAACGGGGCGATTTGGTAACACCTTTTCAATTAGATGAAACAATGCGCGAGGTTTCTGTGAGCTTTGCTCGTCTCTCATCGAGATTTTTCATTGAGACGTGAAATTCGTATCAAGACCGAGGCCCTTAATGTCAATTTGCATTGTTCCCTCCCCAATTGTTGTATTCCATGCAATTCATTGTCCATATTTTGCTTTTAGCTGTTTTTTTGCCGAGTTTGATTCGATTGTTATTGATTGTACTTCTATTTTTAGCGAGCATATCGTCAAGCCGAAGCAGCGGCAATAAAAGCGTGTGCAATAGATATGCGCGAAACTGGCAGCAGTAATCGAAGTACATCATTTTTACCGAGAAAACCTAACGACAGTGCATCAACAATCGCATTCAAATCAGTTGTTAATGTTGTTGATTTGGCTGGGTAAGTACAGTTCATTTTTAAAACTATTTTTAACGTTGATTCTGATCATGCATTTATTTTACTCATTTTTATATCACATCACTCAATTTAATAATTTAACGTTTTTACACAGTTCTTTTAAAATTTTGGTTTAATGAATAGATTATACTCATTCACATAGGATGGTAATATTTTTTATGAGTCGTTAATGTTTTTTAAGACTCAGATGCTTTATCCATTGAGATAGCGGTATTCTCGAATGCAAAAGTGAACTTATTGAATGAAAAATCCTTCGAATGCTGGAGAATTGATAGTGTCATCTTATACAGAGTGTAATTCATAGAATCATGGAAGAAATGAAGTGATTTTTCAGATTCCGTTTAGCGAATTTCATGCGCAGTCCCGTATTCCGAATCTTTTTCTTAATTTATTCGATCCTTTTACACATTTGGGTATTCTTTATTGTTTTCACATATACACCCGAAGTTCATCCACTTTGATTGTGGAATATTGTTCATTGTTGTTTTCATTTCTCATTCAAATATTTCTCTCATTTCATTTTTAATTTCAACAATAATTGATTTGATTTCATTCCCTTCTTAGGACTTTCTGGCTGTATTAATTTAATGAAAATTGGTGTCATTTAACTGGTAATGAAAGAATGCTGTCTTTATGCCTTTCGATTGTATAAATCATGTTCTTCACTGTGATACAATGCAATAATCTCTTTGATAGAGCAACAGTTTGCATATTTTGTGTGATTCAACACAATTCCTTTTCAAAGAAGTTTCAAAATATTGTTAACGAATTATATGTGTAAATTCATTTCATATAGGTTGATTTTATCTGAGTGGAACATAGTTGGTCTCTGTTGTCGATCCATACGTTGTATTTGCGCTAAAGTGTTCTCCAGTAACTGCAATTCATTTTTCATCAGATGTAATTGACAAAATACGAGTTTCGTTCTTGATTACTGAGTTCTCGAACATCCACTTTCGTGGTTATTGCGGAGAAATGTCCAAAAGCAAATTCAGCCTTGGGAGTATTGAACGAGGATGGTGGTGCTATGATGCGTTCACCTTTATGTGTTGAATCTCTTGACGTCGTCTAACCGTGCTCTATGAATGGAAAATTCAGAACGCAAATAGTGATAACTAATATGCAGAGTGCATTATCATAATGATGATTGATTCTTATTATTGTCATCATCGTTAATATGGATGTATTTATCGAATAAACAGAATATGCTTTCATAAACCACTTTGCGTTAGCATGTCTTAATCGTTTAACGATATGTGAAATATCTAATGCAGCCATAAGTTACGAGTTATCTTAACTACTGCTGCCCTCTAATCAGCCATCTCATGATTTTCTTTTTATATTCTTACTTGAATAATGTGGAACATTTAAATTCCGATTCGCAACGACTTCCTTACAAAGTCGCGTTTGAAAGAAATTCTGTCGTAGTGATTCATGAATTTCATTCAAGTATTGCATTAAGAGTTCTGGATTTTGTCAGACATTTGAGCACAATGAAGTAAGTCTTTGTGCATTCCTTATTGTATTTGATTTTCGTATCATCGCAAACAACTGAGGTGTCTGCAATTCGCTTACGAGGTTTCCAAGAAGCTGTGATTGTTTTATCAAACAACCAACAATTCAGCAACGAAAACATGTCATCAGTTCCACAAATACCACAATCGTTAAGACCGATTGCTCATTACGTGAAGATTGCGAACGAAAATGCTGCTCGAGATCCGATCATTTACTATTGGTGTTCGTAATTCATTCAGTTCGAATTCTTTAATAAAATTCAATTGCTTTTTGCCCGCCTTTATGCTTCTGCATTAATCATGCATCGGAATCAACTTTTGATGATTCAGCTTTTTGATCCTTTCCTTCTATACGTTTATTCTATTTCATAACGAAAACTGTTACAAGATTGTTTTAGAAATTGTAATTCGTTCAGTTAGTTTTTGTATGATTTTTCTATCTCAAATTCAGGTCTTTTTTACGCAGTTCAGACTGGTATGGCGTTGGACAAGAGTTCGCCAGGTGCACTTCAGTATCTCACTTCGTTGCTGTCAACGCTTGAAGCTGTGCGTTTTTGAATTGATTTTACATTTGTTTGCACTAGACTTACTGTATATTACCTTGAATATTTTTGCTTGAAACAACCATATTCGAATGTGTTCACTTGTATTATTCAACTATTCACTATAACATCGTTTGAATAATTGACATTTGGCAATTGTTCGAGAATGAAATCAGTTAACGCGTAAGTTACATTCGCGGTAGTGTTTTGTGTCATGCAGTTTCATTCGAGTAGTTCAATATTTATCTTTCAGACAAAAAAGCAGTTGGCTGGACAAGAGGCATTAACACAAGATATGGTCGCACAAGCACATGTGGAGAATTTCGCAGTGAAGCTTTTCGAATATGCAGACAAGAATGATCGTCAATCAAATTTTTCTAAGTGAACCATAAGTTTTTCACCGAATTATTCTTTGTTCATTTTCAGTTAGATCATCAAGGTTTATGGTTAATTGTTGGTTTGTTGCTGACCTTGAACTTGACTTACGATTACGTTTAGGAACGTTGTCAAGTCGTTTTATACAGCTGGACATTTGATCGATGTTTTGACTCTATTTGGTGAACTTGACGAAAACCTCACAGCTACTCGAAAGTATGCGAAATGGAAGGTGACTGAATTGTTATTATTATTATCATGAACCAACTGCCGTTTATACGTCTTTGATTGAGATATCAAGATAATTATTACAAAATATTTTAAATTCGATTATGAAATTTACATTTATCAATTCTCTGTTTCAATCTTCTTGTTCCAAGGGAACTTCATTTGTAATGTCCCGTTATCGAAATTAAGTTTTTTCTTTTTTCATTGCATTGGTACGTCCATCTCTTGAACATTCATTTTCAGGCAACCTACATTCATAATTGTTTGAAGAATGGTGAAACACCCAAACCTGGACCTCCTGAGGGTGACGATGAATTAGCAGATCTGGAACTGCATGTACCACGTAAGCTTCGATAGACTGATTAGTAAACTCGGCACATATTTGCGCTAATTTTCAAATTCACCAGATGAAAACACTGATGATGTTCGGAGTGAGTTATGTCAGCAGTTATGAGTTACGTACTTAGTTTTAGCTGAATGAAATGAATTGTTATTTTCAGCTAAACCAGATCAAGCTTCTTCAGTGCATCCGGCAGATGCTGGTAATGCGTCGGCTCCATCAACACATACTCAACCGTCATCACCTGAACGACCAGTTGCTCCAGCTCGTGCTCAACCACAAGTGCCTCAGCATGATAACGCCTCTTATCCTGAATCAGCTGGAAGCAATCCGGCCGCTGCTGCTCCGCCATCTTCAAAACTCACAATGGATGATTTTATTGCAGCTCAAAACGCCGCAAAATTCGCAGTTAGTGCGTTGCATTATGAAGACGCAGCAACTGCTATTGATTACATGCATAAAGCGCTGGCTATTCTCACAAAATATGATTGAAATAGCCATGAAATTCACACTTATCGTATTGTTTGCTGTATAACAATTCATCGGAATGTTTAAAAAACGATTCAAATGCTCGACACCGTCCATACCCAAATGCCATTTGCATTCCTCATCTTTGTTTTCATTATTTGCCTGTCAATGAAGTCATCGGTCATAGGAGCGCGATTCGACACAATCGAATTTGTTTGGTAAGCAATAAACTAGCAAACGAATTCGTTTAGGTGAGACAATCCGTACACTTATGTATGATTCATTGTCACTCTCATCAGTTGGCATTTCAGCACTAAAAACTATCTACTTCGCAGTTGAATTATATATGTTGATCATCCATGCTTTATATGTTATGAATGAATTTCAATAAATGCTGTCTTAAAATATTGCGTTAGGACAATAGGTACTTCGAAGTGTTTCTTTTGTTCATTACAAAAAAAAAACCAGTTGCATTTCCATTGCGAGTTCTATATTGACTTTTCCATTGAGTTCTCTACAGTTTATATCACTTCATTATATACTAAAAGATATCATTGTACTGTAACGATGTTTTCTTTGTACATGTATTTTTTACCTATTTTATCAAATTATATATTCATACGCAGTGTGTTGCTTTATGATGATATAATAATAATAATAATAACTGCGTTTGTTAGACGATTATTTTAGTCATTTAATGCAGATGATCTTTTACATGTATTTTTTGTGGTGTTAATTTGCATTCCTTATGTATTAGTTGATTTGACAGAATCAAAACTTCAGTAGTTTATAACTGATTGATTACTGGAAAGTTGATTGATTGAATAAATAAAATATGAATGCAAACAACCTTATTAGTGTAGGAATTCAGAAAAGGTTGAACAGCCTTTGAAGATACTGCAGAAAGTATTCACTCTTAAAACGACACCAAATGAAAGATATTATTCGCGCATTTCTTTCTGAATATGATAAAGTTCAAAAAAGATATTTCATCAATAACAACAAATGAGTGTGAAACGATTTTTGATTGAATATACTCGAAATGAGTGAGCGATTACAAAAAAATTGTTTGTGTCACTCTACTAAAGTGATTCTCACGCTCGGGTACTCCATTACTCATTTTGATGGTCTGGCACGTCGCCGCTACCCCGCCCTCTCCCCTCCACCCCTCCTGATACAAAACTTACAATTTCCACGCACAACGTCGGAAAGAAGAGGAAAACCGATCTGAAAATTCCTGAGTGGTGTGAAAGAAATTAATTTTCTGGAATGAAACAAGTATTGTTAGAACTTTATTCATCCATTGCGGAAACTATATGAACATCGGCAATCAAAAACGAAAAGCAATGAAAGAAACATTCTTTAGCGATTTAAAAAAAAAAGAAATTTAACAACAAGTTCAATCATTCATGAAGATGGACGACGCAATAAACATTTGAGAAATTATCTTTGAGATGAACGGAAAATCAATCATTTCATCAAACTGATGGTTAATGAATAAGTAAAAATTCATCGGAGGGATGAAAATAAATTCGAACTATCCAACGTTTTGAGATGCGACAGGTGCATTAAGACTGAAATTCGCATATTCTACTTTTCAAGCATTTCAGTCATTAACATCATAAGAAATGTTGTCATTCGTCACAGGAGTAGTATTATAGCGGTTGAAAAAACATTCATAAGCGACACAAGAATTAGAAATTGTAAAAATTGAAAAAGAAATTGATATGATCACGTTCAGAAATACTCGATCGTCCTACACCAAATCCATGATCTTTTCTGTCCTACCAAAGAGTTCAAACAATTCTTAAGAAGAGTGCTGCTGCCATGAACTAATCGTATTAACATACCCAGTTGAAAGAACACCATCACAATGGCCTTTTACCATAACATAACAACTGCATGAAATCCGAATTTCCCGACCCCTCCATTACCCCGACAAGACCCCCAAAATGGGTAATTGGTAATTTCATCCCAATGAGAGCCACTGCTCTACGAGATGTTTATAGTAAAATGCAGAGTTGGGCGATAGCGTTAGGTACCACACTTATCATTAGAGAAATAGCGGAATAGTTATTTGTCTGGTAGCGGAGCAAATATTGTGCCATTTCACTAACGATGAGTAACGGGGTAGTGCTCTATTGCCCGTCGTGACTAGAATTGCATTTTTCAACAATGGAAGTAAGGAATTTCATATTATTATTTGTGAAATGTCGTTCAAGAAATTGTCCCATCAGTGAGCGTCTATTTTCAAAGAGATCTCGAAAAAAGAAATTTTTCGTTCAGGAATAAAGTGACGGATCCGTTTTGGCATAAAGCGCTAACGAATGCTGGATGGCCGAAAAGAGCAAAAAAACGCGGCGAGATGATTACAGTCCACTTGAGTGAATACAATTTCATCATTTTCTGTTTGTGTTTTCGCGTTTTGGCTATTAACGATGAACGTAAAAGAGTATCATCTCATGTAAAAGATATGTTTAGTTCAACGCCGATCCGTTTGCCCATCCATGAGGTGTATAACTCGGGAGATTTATCTGATCAAGTACGAATTGCCATGCGATCAGATTGTATGCATTAATAGATGAAATTGTGAGAGGTACTCAGTAAATAATAATAGTTGTGATGCATCAACTTTGCTGAATAATTGCAGAATAAGAACAAAGCCCAAGAAGGCATTGATGTTCGGAAAAAAGTCGAAAGATAAAAAGAAAAACGAGAAAAAGGTCGATGATAAGACAAAGCCATCATCTGTGACGAATCCGTTTGGTGCTGACTTTAATTTTTCTTCATTTCATTCATATTGTATTGTATATCTTTATTGCTGTTGTGAATTTGGCTGCAGATTTTGTTTGATCGTTAATTCGAATATAATTTTCAAGTTTAATTGAGAGTACAGAATATACCGTTTGGATGGAATACTTCGTTATTGTTCAGTAAATTGGAAGAAATGATCTATTCTTAAGGTGATCATAATGTCTTTGGAGTACCATTGAGTGTTGCCTTATCACGAATGCCTTCACATGATGGCGTTTTATTACCAGTTGTTGTCAGACAATGTATTGATTACGTTAATCAATATGGTACGATAATTTTTATTATTTCAACTTCTTATTTCAAGCAATTTTATTCTGTTCTGTATTAAGTACAGTTTTTATTGTTTTCATATCACTGTCAGTTATAACAGATTTTCGATTCACATTGTGAATGTAACAACAAATTGAGGTCTTGAAACGGAAGGAGTTTATCGCATTTCCTCACCCAAATCGCATCTTGATGAATTAGAAGAAATGGCGAATTGGAGGAAGCCAGTGCATTTGAATGACGTGCATGACGCAGCTGGTCTTTTGAAAAGATTCCTTCGAAAGTTACCAAATAATGTACTTACCGACGAAATGAGAAATACATTCGAAAAAATAGCTGCAGGTATGATTATTAACACATAGAATTCATGACGGTCGATACTGAGGTATTGTGAACTTAACTTTTGTCGATCAAAATATCTCCATCCTGTCATGCGTTTGGCTTGTTCAGCTTTAGTTCTTATAAGTTTGCATCGCATATTACGACAGAGAAAATACAGTCCAGATTCTTTGTGTTTAATGAAAGTCTAAGCCAAAATGCTAGCTACACTCTTCAAAATGAGAAATTACAATAGTTAGTATCAATTTAGTTGAATTTTTGTAGTCAGTATTCAAATTGTTGATTTTTGTGCTTATTCCATTTCAAATATTACAATATGTTTCACCGTATGCCTAATAGTGCCTTAATATGTTTCCTTCAGAATGCCCATGTCGCTCATTACCAGCGTGTCGTTGTTTAGTTGCTGATCTCTTGAAAGCTCAACTCTCGAAGCTTCCACCCGAGAACTATACTCTATTAGCATATTTATTCATTCATTCACAACAAATCATCGCGAATTCCCACAAAAATAAAATGGGTGTTGCCGCATTAGGATTAATTCTGCAAGCAGCACTTAATATTTCGCAATTGTTATTGAGGATCTTCCTTCTGAACGCTTCTGATCTTATCAGTCAAAATTCTGATTGTTCGGTATGTGCTTGTATTTGATTCGTATCGCATTTTGCTATTTTTCCAAACCCAACGTTCCTCTCTCTTTAACAACATATTATTCGAATTCTTTCGCTGATAATCAATCTTGTTCAATTGATTCTTCCACATATCAATTTTTCGAATGATTTATTAAAATAAATAGGAACGTAATTTGACACTTTTGCTGATAACGGGCGCCACTTCGCGCATGTGCTCAGATTACCGCCTTGCCTCATGTGTAGATATGCAGTTCGAAGTCAAATCAGGAGTATGCTTAAGCTTAGATTTACGCTTAGCCCAATGATGAGGCTAACGCGTAGGCTTCGACTTATGTGTGATGCGTATGAGCATACGAGCATCGGTGATGGCGCGGTAGCGCCCGTTATCAGTAAAAGTACATATAATTTTATGATAGTATTAAAAATTATGACAAACGTTTTTTGCTCTCATATTTTTGCATGTGCAGCATGTTTCCTTACAGTTATGAGCTGATCAAGGGAAAAAAAACTTTTTTTTTTTGATAAGGAGAAAGTAAAAGCATGTGAAAACAGATTATGGTTTAACAAGTTTGCCGAATTCAAAAACTTTATCAATGTGCAGTAAATGAAGTTTTTCGGTTTTTTCAGTAATATAGGTACGTCAGTGGAATCGCGTGAGTTCATTTTGATTTCGTGCACTTCTTTTCAGGTTGTGTATTTATTCAAGGACGTTGAATTGAAACGGTTAGTAATTTCAATTTTCGAAAGATTTTTCTCGACTCTTCATTTATGCTTTTCATTTTTTGACATTAGTTTTGTTGTGTAATTGGATTGCTCTCAAAGTTCAATACGTTATTTCCGTTTCGAATCATGGCTTCGTATAATATTTGCGTCAATTTTGGAAATGCAGAATGGAAACATTCACAGAATAAATTTTGTTTTTATTTTATGGATATTATTTTTTCGGAATAATTTATTTTATGGCTATTCTTTCGAGTATGTGATAGATTCAGCTTATTCCGTTTCCATTATACAGCAATAAATTATAACACCTTGTCAATCGAACGATATCAAATAAATCCATCCTCTCATAGAAATGCAGTTGGTTATGCTGACAACTTTACTTCTTTCCTGTTTCATCCTCTTCAATACTCTTCCGTTTACATCTACCGTTATTAGGTCTGAAAATAACAAGTAAGATGAAAATTGAAGTAGTAAAATCTGTTGAACAATTTGATCACGTCTCTTTTTTGTACTGCAATCAAGATATTCTTTGAAAATAACTTTTCTTGGTTGCCCTGTTTTTTCTTAGTAAAGCATATGGTGGATATGAGTGCTTACCTTGCATCCATCTCTGTATCAGCTACATGGTCAGTATTTTCACTCTTTCTTTTCTGAAATTTTCATCCACAATTGATGTATAAACAATAGTGTTCGTTCGTTAGTGCTAACCCTTCAGCTATTGAATACGTCTGATAATATGATTTTGCATAAGATAATTTTGTGTTGGAGCAGCCGAAAATGAAACAAAAACGCATACGAACTCTTAGAATTCAGTATATCGACTAAGCTTTCGAGAGTAAAATTCTGAGTTGTAAAACGGTTTTCGATATTGTTGACGGCTGTGAACCATTCAAATAGTTTGTGAATATTATTGTCGATAATGACACATTATGTGTTATGAATGATATACCTTAACATATAAAACGACTGCAATTGTTACAGCTGCAGAAACTGCTAGCATAACACCAAGTGCTATTAAGGTTGCCATGAATTGTTGGTTTGAGTTATTGGTCAGTGTTTGATGTACGTTGATATCATATTCAGGTGGTGCTCGTTGACCACTTATTGCTTTTGAGTGTTCAGAATTTCCTTGCTCATCATCCTTTCCAATAAAAGCTTCATTCTGAAATTCTTATTGGCCACTGAATTTTGAACGTTTCCGTATAATCACCTATTTATGTTATTGGCGTTTTAATCATTTACACGATGCGATGCTCATTTGAGCATGATATGAGGATAGATTTCTGGACATTTATTGAAAATGATATTTGCGCCATCTATCAATATTCACTACCTAAATTGGAACCAGTTCTTTTCTCTTACTGTTCAAACACTTTCACTCGTCAATATCCCAAAATCGCAATGCAACAGTATAAATTTGTTAGAAAACTTCACTCTGTTTATCAAAATTCAAAACGGAATGAATCGTTTTTGGTTTAAGGCTGAACAACTAACTGGAAAGAATGTGAATAGCGTATTTGTGGTGTCGATATCGATGGTTGTTATCGGTCTCTGAGTTGTTGTTGTAGTTGTTGTATCAATAATGGGATTATATTCTACCAAAAGATTCGAATCAATATCTGTGATAACTTCACCACGTAGACTATAAGGTCGATCACAAATGGTGTTGTTCGCATTAATCAGCAAAAACTCTTTTGATGTTTGTGCAGCAATCGCATATTTCTCATTGATTTCAGTGATCACTGAAAGTTTCCTTCATTCTTTCAACGGTTACTTTCATCAGCTCACCTTTCAATTTGTGTTTTGTAATCAGCGTTGAAAGAGTTCACATTTTATTATTATTCAATAAGAAATAAAGTCCTCAGGGACGAGATATAGCGTTTTATCGTCAATTCAGCATATTTCTTTTATCAACAATTCCGGAGAGGGGAATTTAATCGTGAGAAGCTTCTCTTCGAGATTCGAATCGGTACGCGTCAATTTCTCAAAAATCTCGTGATCAAGAAGGAGGCTGGTTTAAGGCGCATTTCTGGCAAAACAAACCACAGTTTTATTGGACACATTTGAATTTCTGTTACAGTCTTCTGTGGTTGTTTATTTAGTGAGAATGTGACAAATGAATGAAATCAAAGTGTAAATAGCAAAAATGAAGTAAAAGTAACCGTTTTTCATTGCTTCATCACATAGCCACAGGTTTGATGAAATATCCAATTGCTTAAGTTGTTGTAAGTGTTCAATGAATTGGGGTGGTAGTGTACGCAGTTGATTATTATTGAGCATAAGTTGCTGTAGAGTTGAGAATTGCTTGGCAAAGGACTGACTGACAACTGAATGCAGCTGTGAGTTTGATAAGTCAATTGCCTAAATTTGATTACTTGCAATTAGTTTATTCATCTTCAGTTACATCGTTCAAGAATTATTCTCCATTTTTATTTCTGAATTTCGTTCACTGAATGGTTCAGTGCAGCCAGCTTCATCATTTTAGCATCATGAAGTGTTCGTTATTAATAATGATTTATAATTGAGTGCAAGTTTTTAAATGTAACCTATCCTATTGCTATCAGTAAAGCAAGCACACCTGTAATGAGATCAGAGAAGCAAAATGAGCAGCGTTGACGTTTGTGATCGCTGTATTACTCAGATTCAATCGGATCACATTTGTGAGATTATCGAATGCGTAATCATCGATCTGAAAGTATATTCATGCTATCTTAAAAAGCCGGATGCATGATCATACAAAAACATGCCCCTAGCACAACATCGAAAAAACAGTCCCAAAATCTCACCCTCAACAATAATAATCCAGCATTGTCCGACGTAAAATATTAGAAGCACAGTTCATCCAGAAACTCAAAACATCAATAAATCGCAAAGAAGAAATGGTTCAAGCCCTCAAATATCTCCCATAATACCCATCATAACCCATTTGCTCGTATCACATATTTTAAACAACATCTCATCAGTATTATTCTTCACACACCTCCTTCTCTCGCCTATTCATAACCATATAATCACAAATTTTAAATTATTAACATGATAATTTTAAAAAAAACCATCCACTACCAACAAACCCAATTTATCGCTTTTCACATATGTTTTCACTCAGTGTTGTACCTTACCCAGATGATGGCCTTAGCGCCGAAACGTTGTAAATCCTGGTGCCCTGTCAGTATTCCCTACTATGTTATTACTAATACTAATATGAACATCAATATCATCAATCTGAGATTGGCATCACTAGCAACGCAGTAGCTCATGTCACAAAGGACCAAGAAAACTTTTCTTTGAAACGTCATTATGAGCGCGCACCTAATAATGTTTTTTTCAAGAAAAGAAGGAAAAATCAGTTTCAGTCACATTCATGCTATTTTCATTTACATGCAAACGATTTTCTCTTCATCTCTCGTTTCTTTTTCATTCTGTAAACGTTTATTTTGCCTCAAATAGTCAAGATCATATCACAGAATGTAATATCTTTGGTATTGCTAATATCATTCACACAATTTTACTCTATCATCGCTAGGGAAACACAAGCGAATGGAACGTTCAGAAGAGACTCGGTGGATGAATTCATACATGGTTTTGCATTGATCATTGACTCGACCGAATGAATGAAATTTATTTGAATTTTAAACCAATTCTTCAACAAAAACAAAACAAACATGAGTGAGGTTCGTGTTGTGACGTAAGTTGAGAATTCGTAGTGTTTTGCCAAGTTGACTGAAACTTTGAGCCGGTAATTGGCTGAGTTCGTTCCATGATAGATCGAGTTCTTCGATTTTATTCAGATCATTCCAAAAGCATGGCTGTGTGATATTCAAGTAATTGCCAGCCAACGATAAACGACGAATGTTGGGGATTGATTGAAATGCTGCGCATTCCATTTCTCGAATCAAATTAACGCGTAGATCCAGCTGAATTCAGTTAATCGGTATCGTTGCAATTAGTATCGAAGTTTTAGCAGAAACAAACCTCAATTAAATTATTCAATCCACGGAATGTTTGATTGGTGATTGTTGTCAAACTGCATCCCATCAGCAAGAGTTTTTCGAGTTTTGTGAGCTTCTCGAATATTCCAACTGGAAATTCACTTATGCCATCCGCTTTACTCAGATCGAGTACCTATGACATGTACTAATGAAGTATATTTGAAACTTATACGATAATTTCAATATTAGTATCATTGTCAATTGATGAATCGTTACTGCTTATTTCGATAAACATTCTCGAATTTCCAGTTAATTTTTCATGGTAAAACATGTTTCACAAATGACAGCTTTGGTAACATTCATCTGACATTGGTCTGGACAGTGCTGGTCGACTGAGGAAATAAGTATCTTTTGTTAGAGAGTTTATGAGACACTCACAGTAGATCAAATTGAACGGGTTAAGTCAATACTACTACACTTCCTCTATTGAATGAATTTGAAAAATACTCGTCTGGAATGAAACGGCAATAATGATTTCTCGAATGATGTAAATATCAAAATGCGTGGATATTCCAGACTGCAGAAGGTTCTATTCGTTTACCTTGAGATTTCGAAGTTGTGCAATCTCATTGAAAATACTTTCATTTATGAAATTATGTTCACCAAGAATTAAAACTTCCAGTGATTTATTAATTTGCGCTAATGTTCCTTCTTTCATTGAAGCGATGAAATTACCGGCTAAATTCAGCGACACCAACTGAAATTCATTCAAATATTCGTAATTATATCTTGTACAATAATATTCTCGGAAAAAAATACTGGGTTGATCTCGTAATACAGGAATTGAAGGATAATAATTTGAGGCTGAAGGACTCTACGAGTCTATTTTTATGCAACTAGTGTTACATACAAGGAGTCATTATCACCTTCGTAGCATTGTAATTATAATGAAAAACTTTTATCGAATAAGTTCCATCGGTTTTGAACTTAACAGCAAGGATCGGTCGAGTAATTCATCTAATTTTTGATCACTATTCTCAATCGATGAAGTCATAAACGAGGAGTTTGTTATTCCTATAGATAATATAACTGAATATAATCATACATTCTCAAGAGCTGCGAAACTGTTCTTCGGGACAGTTGTAAGTCGATTACGAGCCAATGATAATGAAGTTAAACGAGTGTACGATTCAAGTGTTGTTGGTATCATGTCCATGTTGCAGTCCGTTATCATCAAATTCTCTAACGTTTCTTCTAGTCCGTCCAATGAGTGTGAATTCACTTGAAGTGCATCCGATTGTGTGCATAATCCTTCAAGATTTTTCTTATTGATGATTCGTTTATTGATTCTTATGAGGAAATTGTCAGTTCATAAAACATGTGTACGAGTTATATCAATTTTGAGTTGTGCTTATGAGAATAATTATGACGGGATTCATGAATCATTTATTCGTATTGTTAAATATATTCGGAAAGGAGAGGGGAGAATAAGAAAAATATTACTGATGATTGATTCAAAAATGTTGGATTTATGTTTTTAGGATTGAGACATTTAATAATCATTGAATATACATTCATTCAGTTGTATTAATTTACCGATAGAAAGAGTTTTGAGACGTATTGAAGTGCGATTAAAAAAGCCGTTCGGTAAACCGGTTTCATTGAATTCCATATGACTCAGCATAATCTGTAAATGAAACCATTCTTAATTTCACGAGGCAGACTGATGCAAGTTTATAATTTTTTTAAAACCCTTATTCGTCATTCGACTGGATAAAATTCGTCAGATTTGTTTCAGACAGATAAATTTTCTCAGCTCGCAAATATATGTTTGAAATCAAGTTTTGATTCGCAGTTCTATGTCTTCAAGAATTCTACAATGTTTTTATCATTGATTTTATTTGATCAAATCGAAGAAGTTCGCACTCTTATCATGAATTTTCACTGTATCCAAAGAAGTGATTCAGCAAATTGTAATTCAGTTTCATGTTGGGGGATAGTTGAGAACGTGGATGTTTGATTGTGTCCAGGGTGTGAATTAAAATTTGCTAAATGAGTTGTCTTCACACAGTTTTCATATCGTTTCTTAGGACCAATCGAATCGATTCATCTTACCTCGTCAACTGTGGCATTCGCTTGTTCAACGAGCGATATTGCTTTGTTGAGATCATTTAGTGTTGAGCCGTAAAGACAGTTGATAGTAACATTGGCATTAGTTTTTAATTTGCAAAAGCATAATAAAAGATCGTTTATTGAAGACGTCTCAAAGTCAAACGTTTCTTCTAGATTATCAATATCTGTACAGCCGGGAATATTTGAGAGTGGTGTAGCGCCGATTGGCGAACAGTAAAATATGACGAATAAAAGAATTGTGAACGAAAAAATATTGTTGATGTTATTCACTGATAATATGTCAGTAACAAAATTGAATGAGTATGAATTTGTTCGATGTTGTATCGTTGAATATTGATGAGGATGTTTGTTGGGGCGAATATCATCATAAGGTATAGTTTCCACCAGATTACGGACGTTATTCGAAATAGACTGTTGGTTGTTCGAATCCAGCAAATCATTGCAACGATTTGTTCCAAAATGGATGTGCTCTTGTCGTTGATTCGAACTCAGAGTGCCATTGTTAAATTGTAACTTTTTGCTCATGATTATATGTTTTCGAATATCGTACAGAATGAAATTATTTTCATCGAGCAGCATCAACGCGTAGACGGAATTGAATCAAGTATCAAATAATAGTAATAATAAAGCGCTTTACTACAGAAAAGTGATAATGTCGAAACAGAAGAAATCAATTGATTTCATAACGCATCTTTTCGGAACACTGAATGAATTGGATACAATCTTATGACTTAGTTTTAAATGAGATGAATTCATTGACGGATGGATGTGTTATAAACATGGAGATGTTAAAGAGAGAGATGGGTACACGAACAATATTTTAATATCTATCTCACCATTAATTTTCTATATATTCAGATCTATACTGGCGTTGTTTGATTTGTTCATTAAAGTGTTGCTGATCTAATCGAACAAATTTGTTCATCATATCCTAGGTCTTATTCTCATTCGTAACGAATATGTAACCCCTCAGTATTACGATCCACATTCATGCCGTTCAGTGACCGGTTTCTTAAGGCATCTTTTACATTCTATCCAGTGCATCTTTCTTTTAATCCATCTTCCATTTGTATAAATAACTTTCGATAAGTCGTTTCATCTGTCTTTCGTAGATTTCACATACATTTCATCAGCACTTAATTAATCGTTATCTTTATTGTTATTTATTGTATCTTTCATGTTGATGTTTTGAACCCACAAATCCGACACGGCACAGTACAGTGAAATCGTACGAGATTTGTTCATAAAATCTCTTTATGGCTTTGAAATCCTACTGGAAAAATTGAAGCAAAACAAGCTTTAAGATTAATGAAAACCGGAAATTATGGATAGATGAATGGATTTTTGTTGCAAGTTATTCAGCTGAACTGAAGTGTCTATGCTTGTGCAGAACAGTGTGAACAATGTTTTTGATATGTTTCAAATGTAATCCCACAATTCAACATTTCTAGCATTTAATTTTTGAATGACTTTCAGCTTGTTACTTTCAGCTATGTCGCTCCAAAAGATCCAAAAAGCTTCAGCCAGGATAATCTGCCAGATTCTGAAGAGGAGTTGATCGAGGAAGAAAGAAAACAAAGGAGTAGTCTTAATCAACTTCACCAGCAGGTATGTTAATAGATCACCTCATTTTTGAGTATTGTGCGCATACGTGCAAATGGTCTGTCTTCATTTCATTGGTTGTTTCGTTTTTCAACATGTGATCACAAGCATCTTATACAGTGCTGAAATTGATATAAACAGAGTTATACCAATTTTGCATGCTTGACTGTGGAAAAAGCACTGATGAAAGTGGGGTAATGTGCCTTGTCGAGCTGTTTGAATTGACAAATGTGAACCGAATGATTCATTCCAAAATGTCATTCTGTTCAACTTGATCACTGATGGAAAAAATGCATGTAAATGAGAGAAAAATTTTGATTACATGATACCACATAGTTGGTTTTGGTTTGAAGTATGCTACAATATAGTGCAAGTTTGAACAATGGGTTTTGAAGGAGGGTTTGAAAATCAGAATGAAGAACGGCTGTCATTCGTGCTGGGATCGTTCTCGCTTATCACCAGCTTTCTGTTTATATAACACATTTAATGAGTTGGTGAGCTGCGCTACTTCAACAAAGCTCGAAATTCACGTTTCAGTACTGTTTTTTATGCGCTTGTTCCCTTGGAAACGTACCATTTTTCTATTATTAGAGCAAAATTTGTTTATGTTCCGGATTTAGATGTATTTTTGTTGCAGATCGAAGAACTGAGAGAGATGAGCGTTGCTACTGAAGGAAAAGAAGAGGAAATTTGGGATGTTCAAACAGCCATTACTTTATTGAGTCGGAAGGCAAGTGAAATGTTATAATTTGTAACTGAATTTAGAATATTGTTTAAATTGCTCTCATTTGTCCAGTGTTGAATTGTTGATTCAAAAGCTTGTGGTTTCAGTTGAAAACATTACGTGGTCGTCGATCAGAAAGCGTCGAAACAAACGCAAGCGATGGACCCAGTTTAGAGATGTTTGAAGAGAAGCAGCTTTTAGCCACCTATACGGCATTGCATGAACAAATCGCACGTTATAAGGCAGATATTATCGCAGTACAAAATGAATTATTGGCTGCATCTGAAAGCTCTCAACAACAACAACTCAGTCCAGATGAACAGTCTTATTGGCGTAACGAGTGTTACAAAGAAGAAATCAAGCGAACACGCATAGTGGCGCAAATCGTTGAAGAACGTCGACAGTGTTGTTTATTGCGAGCAAAGCTCGAATTAAAAGCTATCAAACATCCAACATTACTTGTGACTCGTTTTTAAGTTCAATTTCGAATATTAGGTGCTGTAAGGTTTCGAAAAACTCCAAAATTGGATGAAGCATTCTAACTTATCGACACAAATTTGGAGTTATGATTATTGTAGCTATCAGTTTAGTGTTGCCGACAAGTGCACGTATATAATTGAAGTACAAGTTCGTAATAACGAAATACAAATGTATTTTATACATGAAGTGAGAATGAGCCACATCCGAATTGTGAAAAATGATCAACTTTCGCAAGTGCAAAATCATGCCCTGAGTCGTCAATGACTGAGTTCGATAATGGCCTCATTGATATAATCTCCAGTGAACTTAATCAATACCAAGTTGTTTATGTGTGTATAACTATGTATGAAAGGTTCATAAAGCATTTAATTAAACTGTGTCATTGAAGCAGCGTTATATAATACTTCGATTTCACATTCAATGAATCGTCCAAATTTGATCGTTTCATTGCATTATATTTGTGATAGTAATATTTAGGAAACAGTTTGAATTATAGTATTGATAATGAGTAACAATTAACAATAAAAATCTAAATGCTCCGATTATTAGGTGGTCATCCTGTTAATACAAACAGATGATAGAGACGAGATCGTACTATTATACTCAGCAGAGGAACCATTTCTGATAATATTTTGCCTGTCATAGGTTACAGTTTCACAGAAGCATGAACAGTTGGCGAGAACCGTTAGAGAATTCATTGATACTATATATCAGATCACTGAAGTGATACTATCTTTACCTGGTGATTTGGAAGATTCATTGCCGCTGTAGTTGATAAAGTGAGCTGCGGAAGAAATTTCGGAATTCATAGCGAAAAAATACAGAAGAATAGAGCAGTTTCTAATTACAAAACAGTTCAAAAACTCTATGCACGAATTTCAAGAACAATTCAACCTTGTATTTCTGTTAGGTCCTTTCATCTTTCCAAATAATATCTTCAATTTCTTGTTTCGTCTGTAATGACGTTGTAAACTTCGTTCACAGGAATCTCATAGACTTTGCCCATTCCGAGCAAGCGAATTACTTATTTCATTGAGTTATAGGATGTTTTTGTGGATTGGTTTCATTTCAGTGAGAATAAATTTGCAGTTGAGCTATTCTTCACCTCAGGTAAATTGATTACACTCATAATATGAATCCAAACTATCCTGTTGTTGTTTAGTGTTTATCATTGGGTTGTTTCTCGTTGCATGGGTCACAATGAGCTGCAAGCATGCTTATTTACTCAATTTGAATTAACTCCAGCTGAGATACTTCTCGTTGTTTCAGAAAGCAGTTGTTGATTTGCGGAGAGAGCTGTTGCACAGTGTCCTCATGCATGTAATCGCTGACTCACGTTCTGTATACGTTAGACCACACTCCCGTTCTCCTTGACCTAAACTGCAGGATTCCCTTTTTGGGTCGCGGTCATCACCTCAGAATCCATCCACTGATTAGTGAACCCCTGCGAAACTCTACTATGCGAGTGTTTCGAACGGTCATCTCCAGGAATTTTAAAATTCCCGGTTTAAGTGAGTGACGATCGATCGTGGGGTCTCATTTTGCCAAAATTATAACCGAAGAGTCCTGTTTGCTGGGCTCTGAGTAAAGATCTAAGGATGAAAAATAGAAACGTCACGTACATGAGTTTAAATCCAGAGGAGTGTGTGATGAAACGGTACTATTTTGAATGTAACAAGAACTCGTATAAGATGTTGTGCAGTCATTCTAGAACAGTGCGTTGAATCTGTTGGATTTCGACTGAAGTTCCTCTTTATGCCGCCGGAAAATTTCGTCGTTGACACGGTGCTCTTATTCTTGCTAATTTTCATCAATAAGTTATCCGAGTATAGCTATTATCATGCTTTCATTCGAACAAACTTCGCGTATTACAGTGTAATTCTGAACGCTGATTGTTGTGTTTGCCTTGAAGTCGTTTTCGTTTGTAAGCTTCAACTTGATATCAGTTAACGGGGACAAGGTGATCCATTAAGGCATTCACCCTTGCCGACCACCTTTTGACTTGTTGATTAATATCAACCTGTCTAAACTGTACTTCTAATCGGCTTAAAATATTTTTAAAAAAATGACAGACGTAAAAATCGATGAAATTAACCTCGTGTTGTCGTGCAAACTTCAAGTTTTCCGTGTTCATGAAAGAAACGAATTTTATGCGAATTCAATTTTGAAGGTAAGGAACGAGACACCTCATTAATGGTTGTTCTTAGCAAACTCTCTTCGAATTTTGGCCGCACGCTCGGGATGCTGCGCCCAGCCGAGCTTGCAGGTAGATTCTAATATTCATTTCATTAACAGTCGAATGGTGCGCTTGTTTTTTAGCACTATATGATTAATGTAATTAGACAATAATATGCTTCTTTTTCATTTAAAACCATCCATTTTAATGTTGTTTAATGGTAAGTTCCTCTTTAGCTTATCTATAAATGTGTTCTTTCGAAAAAGTCAAATGTAATTTGTGATTCACGACTATGATTCTTTTCCGCTTCATCCAAATATATGTATGATCGATTGATGTTAAAGCAACTGTGTTAAGGAGGCTAGAATCAAAAAAATTTTTTTTCGAGTGGAATGAAGCGATTGTTTGCATGATGTTTTCTGCGTGAAAAATCAGCCGGAATATTCAAAATATAGTAGCACCGTTTGAGTGGATACACTATCAAGATATAATAGTTTCAGCCTTCCAAACACGCTTCTCACATGCATCTTTGTTTCGTAAACGTCCTGGTCAGTTGATTGTAAATAGAGTCAAAGATGTGACGCATTTCTACTTCGTTGGCGTTGGATTTCTTCCCGTACTCGTATGTCTCATCTACAATCATATAGTTCATGGTAACGGTTCACATTTTTGTCTCTCTTCATCCATGAAGCTCCAGCACTCATATATGATTTATTTATTTTATTCGTGAAGATTGATTGCGTTTATCTGGAATTGATGCACTCCAAAGGTATCGATGTGCATAAATGTAAGTAATCAGTTCATTTTTATTATTTGTCGTAAAATTGTTGTTTTGAGGTGCGTGCGAGTTGAAAGACTATCCGGAAGAGGGTCCTCCACCACATTATTGGCAATTTGAGAGAACACCAGTTCGTCAATGGTGGGCGAAACATTTCGGCGTTTCGGATATTGAGCATCATGAAAGACAATTAGCGTACTTTGAAAAGCAGTCAATTGTGGCCAGATGGAGGTAGGTATATTTATTCATATATGTCGTGAGTTACAACCCAAATTCGTTTACCGAATTCAAACATTACGGATTTAGCAGCGTTCTTATTACATTAACATAGCCATGCTATTTTCATTTTCAACTTTAAAGCACTGCAGAAGCGAAACTTTCAAAAATTGCTTGAATCCTGCAGAAGCTGAATCCTGTTTTTGCTGATTCATAATTATTTATTCATATTACGGAAATGTTTTTCTCTAATTTTCGTACTGTTCAATTGTTTTATTGGAATTTTTTTAAACGAATGAGCATAATTTGTTTTGTCGTAAAGCTAACAGTAAGTTATTGTTGAATGATGAATATTGAACAGGCAAATAGAGCAACGAGTGAAACATTTGGAAGGAGAACGTTGGGATTATAAGGCTTGGACTTATCAGCCGATCTCTTCAACGTGGATCGATTATGGCAAATGGCATGCACAACGAATCAGTAAACAATACGAACAGCATGGCCATTATGCTTATTAATGTCTTTGTTCCATCATGTTGTATTGATGTGATGGCTTTTGATGCAATACAAACACAAAACATCGTCTGTTTAACTAGGATTGTTGTTTATTCATTATGTGTTAATCACATTTCGATCGTGTTTAATTTCTTATTGTTTTGTTCTAGATTATAGCGAATTAATAAAATAATAATTCGGTTATCTGAAGTGCCAGGTTCTTTCTGAATTTTTATTTTCTTACATCTTTCCGTGTGATTTGCTGACTTTTTAATACTTGCTCTCATTGCATGGACACTTGTTGAAGTTGTAGTGGATTTAAGCTAGTTGAATTAAATACTTGTGACGCTCAGTCGAGTGAAGGTTTATAGCTGAAGGCCGTATTCATGAGATAGCCGGGTGGACAGTCGATATTAAATTAACAATGAACAGGTTGTTGCTGTATACATGTGAGTCAAATCAGTGTTGAACTGGATCAAGTTCAGCTTTCGGCTCGAATTTTAACGTCATTTTTAATTTCTGACGCAGTTCGTCACGAAAATCAGTTGTCTGCATCCGAGTAAAGGTCTTTCATCTGAATGATACTGCATTAACTTCGGTTCCGTCTTGATGATCTTTGTATTTTGTACGATCGGTGGACTGTTTTATTTGTACTGAACGCATATAGGCATTATCTTGAATTTCTCTATTACTCAAGAATCTTATCGGGTTTTTTTTCATCGGTATTACCAAAACATGAAGCTTTCACAAGAACAGCAGAATAAATTGGTTGATACTGATTATTGTCAGTTCTTTTATTTGTGTTATGTAGAATATCTTATAGTTGAAGAATTTGTGCAGAAGCAAATTGTTTTTGTGTTTATCAAAGCAACGATAATTTGTAATCATTAATAAATGGCGATTGCTATGCAGTGTTGAAACATTGAATATGGATGGATTCATTTGTACAGATTAATCGCATCCAATTGACAACCTTTAATAACGTTCAATTCGATTGTCGTTCGTTCGATTCATTTTGTTATTCCTCAAGTGCTTTTTTCCAATACCGTATATAGCAGTTGGTTGCACGGGAAGTGCGTTATGATATTTACGTCGAGTAAATCTTTTTTGTCAGTCATATAATTTGATACAAATTGTATGATTCTAAAATCGAAATATATTTTCACCTATTCTCATCGTATCAAGATAGACGACCTTATGAGAGTAGCAATATTATTGTGGTTTCTTCGATCCTTAGCTCAAATGATAATAATGTGTCCAGTAGAAAATAATAATGATTATGCGGATGATAGGAATCACCATGATAAATATGAAATATTTTTGTGAATCTGATGTCAAATTAAAGAAAACTTTTTCGTTTTTTAACGCAAAAAAATTTGAAGCGATGAGCGGAATGAAAGAATTAATGGAAAAGATCAAAACAGATGTGGCTGTTAGAGAAGAGCAAGTGAGAGCGAAACGTGCTCTTCTTGACGCTGCATTTAAGGAGTTAGCGTCAGTTCAGCCGCATCCATTGAATAACGACTTCGTTGCGGTAATCTATCTTTTTTTCGGTATTTATGCGGTTTAGTTATATGGAATTCGAATTGCTCAGCATTATTGCTGTTCACAATGAACTGAAATAGCCGTTTGTGCGTTCAAATCTTTCAACTGGTCGAAAGTCATACAATGTAAAGTAGTGAGCCAAATATGAGAATGTTTTTGTTGGATACGTGAAATTAGCTCAGATATTCAGCAGCCTAATGTCCCAAATGAGAACAAGCTCATTAGTTTAGCAACTTAAACCGCAAAATTACATTTTCCATAATGTAATCATGCAGTCGAATTTTGGTAATGTGGAAAGCGAAAAATTTCGAAGATTACTATTGTACGAATTAACCACACTTATTGAATGTCGTTGCACTTATTCAGAATGTACTCGGTGTTCGTGTCAAAGAAATGAATGTAGCAGAGGAGGTGAAATTAACATGTCGATTCAATTTCGCTGTTTTGATTGATGAATGGCTTTGTGTTGGAGTGCACCTATGCAATAAAACTATCTGGACATGGTCTAATTTCATTGATTCTTTGTTTTCAATCTATTAATGCAATCGGTTTTAATAACAAATAAATATTGTATATATATA
The DNA here is from genome assembly GCA_035041965.1 of Anisakis pegreffii. Lineage (NCBI taxonomy): Eukaryota > Metazoa > Nematoda > Chromadorea > Rhabditida > Anisakidae > Anisakis > Anisakis pegreffii. The sequence continues at coordinate 11,042 of JAPYMA010001818.1, read as the reverse complement.
TATATATATATATATATATATATATATATATATATATATATACATATATATACACTGATTATATATAAAGTAATGACTATCATTTAAATTAAGCTATATATTTTAGTATGTTATCAATTCATTAAGTATATATTCAATCAGTGTTGGAAATTTGTGAATGTGTTCACATTTCTGCACCTAAAAGCTTATTTGGAATGAATGAAAAAATCGAAAAAATTTTGCGAATACTTTCGAATTTCGATGGTCGGTTTGCTCATTTCGTGTGCGGTTGATTCCAAATAAATGTCTTTACTGTTCATTCCAATGGGACTACAACAATCTAATTCGATCGTTTTTGTTCTTATATAATGTGCCCATATATACTTGTTGCATCTATACAACCCGAACCAATAATCGTACCATTCTTATGTAAGCAACCTTCAAGCTGTCAAATGCGAATTATGCACACGATCACATTCGATCGAATGCTGCTCTCACAATCAGATACTCTCGAAAAACAAACTTATTGCAGCACTGTAAGCTGTCAATTTGTAAGCGAGTCGGCAGCATCGCCATTTCTCGACACAAACACAACGATATTCGATTCACTCAATGTTACCAAATTTATACCGTAACTTTCATCAGATTTTCAATTTGAAATTCCCTCAAAACGTGCTCAGCCAACTTTTTGTGCTTCTAAAAGTTGATTGAATGATAATAAATCTAGAGTATCTGGATGATAAATTTCGGTGTTACTTTCGGACTTATTTGCACCTTGTTGATATTTATTAGTTCGTTAAACTAGTGCATTTGAATGAATATCGACAAATTTTTAGGTGTGAAAGTGAACGGCTTGTAGTTAGCGCATGCCAAAGTGGTGTATTACTAGATGGATGTTTGGAACTAGTGGTTGAGTGTAAGCTTATTGATGATCCGCCCACATATACCAGTAATTTGAATTCATCGCTTCGTATCGCATTACCCAAGTCTTGCATTCATAATGCACTATTTTCGTTTCCTATATTCTTACCAATTCGAAGTTTATACCTCAGAAACATCACCGATATTAATATGGAAGGTTAACAATACTTTTAATTTTACTGTTGAAATTATTATTTGGTAGGTGTCGTCGATTTGTAAATCCCCGTTCACTGTTATTGTTTCGAATATAGAAGCTGCATCCATAAGTAATTAGTAAATCGGTTGTTTAAGGCTGATGTGAATGTTTCAGCGATGAAATTGAAATAACCAAGGTGAACCTAGGTGATGGGTCGTTATTTGACTCAAGACTGTATGAATGTGTAAAAGTGATATAAGATTGCATCTAATGATCATTTTTCAGTGCTTTTGTTACTGGACACTTTAAAATTCAGTTTTCTGACGATGAGTAGAATGAAAACGAATAGAACTGAGTAAATATTTGAGATTTAAGTAGATGAAATAGTGTGTTGTTTGCACATAAAACGTTGCTGCACCAATCACCCTCCACTAAACACATCGCATCAGTTGCGCTCAAATAATAAGAGTTTAAGAGCAAATTTAGTGCCAGATTTGTGTTTTTGCATCGATGTAAAAGAAACATCGTTGCAGACGCCGAAAGGCTTTACCAGTGTCTTTGCGTGACGTGCTTCTCAGAGCATATTGAAATGACCCCAAACGAAATCATCGCAATGCTGAATCGATTGAGTGCTTTCACGAATGTGGATTTCGGTGACTGGTCTTTAATAACGGGTAATTTGAATACTCAATGGCAGGGTGTCACAATCTTTTGTTCAAGCAACACGATCAGTTCGATACCTAGTGGATGCCATATTTTTGTTAGGTGAGTGATCTTTTAAGTTTTTCCTCTCAACTTTTTCAAATATGCAGTTCAACACCACCAACTCAACTGCAATACAATTCTTACTTACAAAGAAATTCTTTTGTTTTATGAATGAGAATTTATACGTTATTTATTTTCAGACGAGCGTGCGATTTGATGCGAGTGAAACGTAGTTTATATTCTTAGCCGGATAGCTCATCAATATTCTTTTTTTACTTGCAATATGTTTGTTATTTGTGTATGATCACATTGTTCATGCGAAATAAATTTCTCTATGGTGAAGCCAGTAACAATTATCTATTTGAATGTAAATGTATCTGACTGCTTGTCGTTTGATTGATCAGCAAATTTCATCAATGCTCGATTGAATTCAATAGTTTTAAAAGTTTTTAAAATGGAACTAATTTAATTACTGCGAAGTGAGTACAAGCTATTTTTGCTCTTGTATTGGACTGATCATTTTGCATTGCGTTTATTCAGAATGCAACGCTACGAAAAAAAAACAACACAATTCATACTCAGTGCAGCAGTGCGATAAGCGGGAGATGAGTACCGTTCTCATTTTGCATTCACTTTGATTTCCTTGCGTATTCGTCCACTTGGAAGCATTTGGTGCTATCGTGCACATGTGAGTTGGAATGTTACGTTGCTGACGAAATGCAACGTCAAGCCATCAACCTTTTCTTCTGCGATCGTCATCCGTTGTTATGGTGAACAAATTAAAAATCTATGCACTTGAACCATATTTCAAGCGGATGTGCAATGAGCACAGAATGTTGGTTGTGATCGATGATGATGACGTCAAGATATTTGTGTGTTTGCGTTGATAACAGTAACATATTGATTTGTGTGTTTGTTTTAAGATGCTCTCTTGATCAAACATCATCTCATTTTTACGTTTTTTGCTCAAGAAAATTTCAGTCTCAAAACAGTTTGTTGTTCACTGCACAAATTATGCACTCAGCAATCTCAACAAATTTCAGTACGCACTCACTCAAAAGACAGCTGTTACCAGCGATGTTCAGCGTTTCAATTCGTTCACTTTCCAACCAAAAACACTGAAAATAACTACTTGTTGACTATATTCGAATTGAACCACAGTGTTCGTAGGCCCTTCAAATACAATTCTTCATTTCTCAACAACTACTCTTTTGCCGTATACACTTACGCTCACGTTCACTATTACAAACAAAAATTCACGAGGTGAAATTCTCAAAATTCCATCAGTACGTACAATTTTTTGGATTTGCTTAAATTTAAAAGTGCACAATGCATTGTTGCTCGCGATTGATGGCATGCACGATGGAATGAATGAACATGGGCGTGTTTTATTAACAAAATCAATGAATAAAGAAATGCAGAAGATACGGGATGGAATGAATGCGATACGCATGTGAGTATTGATCATTGCACTGTTGTCCGCGGTTTTGTTATCGTCATGTTTCATGGCGATGACTGAACAAATCGTTTTTTTTTGTGCATTTTCTTTCCATTTTCGTTCATTATTTTCAAGGATAATCGCCACTTTTAGACGTTTCTTTCAGTTCTGTTCAAACGTCTGCCGTGATCGCATCATAACACCATAACTTTTTATGCAATAAAAATATTTCTACAGACTGACGTTTTGTGTAAGTGCATAAGGTGCATGGCAACAATTGCTTATCACCATTATTGTTTAGTTTTTGTATTCTGCGCTAAGAATACTTTTCAAACCCGATGCTGAAGCACAAAAATTAACTTTTCAAACATAATTAACCGCAATAAACCGTTAATACTTTTGCATACTTAGGTGGCAACTGTAAGGATAGTTGCTGATGTGTCAAACCGAAATGATGATAATGGCATTCTAGCGAATTATTCGTGACGTTATCGTTTCGTCTCGAAGCCACTTCTCGTAAGATGATTTGCCTTTTCTTCCGTTGGCATTAATTCTTTGTGAATATTCCTTCTTTTGTGCACATAACTGTGCCAGATCGCTGGAGAAATAAACTTCCAAATCTGAAGCATCATTGAAGCTTGTTGCAAGATTTGCGTTCATGCATACTAGGATGGTGATTTTGAGCAGTTTGAAGCGTCGATGGTATTTCCTTCTGAGATATTTTTCTGGTTGATTTTTCGTTTCATTTCTCAAAGATCTCGTCTTTCGCATAATCATTCTCCTCATATCTCTTTCTGGCCACTCCTCCACGGTTTTTATCTCAACGCGTTTACATCCATTTTTATTTATTCGTTGGTGGAATCGAATGACTGACTCTTGAAAATGCTTGTCCAATAACGACAAAACGTTCTGAAAAAATGTTGATGGCATACGCGCACAGAGCCATTGCAGTCATTGTAATTGTATCTTTCTATCAGTCACCATAATGCGGCTTTTACATAGTTATCACCAGTGTTTTACATGCAAAAGTGAAATTTTTTAATTTTTGATTTTGAATTTCTTTTGATTTTGTCAGGTAAACAATCTCAAATTTGCTTATGATATTGTCCTAATTGCACACAATTGCAAATAAATAAGGACGATGCTAAAAGATCTCATTCGGTGAAGTAGCAAAATTGGATTGAAGGCCAACGTCACCAAAACGAAGATCATGACAAACCGTATAGTTGGATCACCGCTCACTGTCAACGGAAATTTTGTCGAAGAAGTCGGCGAGTTCATGCGCCTCGGCTAGCTCATATCAGTGAAAAGGGAGGGGAAAGCCGATGTAAGAAGAGGAGTAAAAATCGAAAGGGAATCACTCTACGAATGTAAGGAATTTTGCACTGACAGATGGGTTGGTACGGCTTTGAAACGACGTATGTGTGTTACACGGATCAAAAACATGGACGGTGACAAATACAATGGAAAATATGATGTGAATAGCACAAAGAAGGATGGGGAGGATGATAGTAAGGGTGACATTATGGGACAGGAAATCGAATGAGTGGTTGAGAAAGTTAAGGACTTCGTAAAATGTGCTAAGGAAAGGAAAATTAACTGGCCAAGAAAAACAGCGCTAATGAACAATAACAACTAGGCGAAGAGGTGCCCAGAGTGACAGCCTAGAATCGGAAAAAGAAGTCGGGGTCGACCGAAAATGAGACGGCGAGACAATGAATACGAAATCGCGGCCCAAACGTGGATGAAAATAGCAATTAAATATGATAACATTCATAAATGAAGTGATCTTGACGAGGCTTACATGTGAAATGTATGTTAATTAGCTGAGTAAATAAATAAATGAGTAGAATGATTTTCGGGAAGCATTATAATTCAATTTTGATATATCAAACATTTCGCGTTGTGCGTTGTTAAATTATTGAAATTTTCATGATCTTGTTCAATTGAAGGATTGAATAGTGCATATGTACGTAGAAAGTGATAAATGCTTCAATGAATACTAATGGTATTAATTGAAATGTTTTACTGAATTGTGATTCATTATGGTGATGAATGAATTGTGTACATCCGAATATCATAATTAAGATTGATTTTTTCTTGGTGTGACTCTTGCTTTCGTTCTTCTTTTGATCGCTCGACATTAAACAGTCGACTGAAAAAAATCTTTGTAAAATCGATTGAATTTTATATTTATCGTGTATTCAGTTCTCGTTCTGTTCTCTATAATCATTGTTTGCCCATTTGAATCATTCAGAAACAATGAAAACTCTTCGTTTTGATGATAAAACTTCACTGAATCATTGATACGAACAATCTGATAATGGTATGGTAAAGTTGATAATCTTTTTCTGTTATTATTACTGCACTTTAGAACCTCAACTGAAGCATTAATGTTCATGCTGAATCGCCTATATAAAAACGTATTACCGAATCTTCATCATGTCATTCCAATCATTTCATTTCATTCTAATTGCACAAAAATTGTTTCGTTGAGAATAACAAAAAGTTGATTTTCATAGTTCAATATTTTTCATCGATTGAACACATCAAAAAACAGAGAGTGACGGGCAGGTCTCATAGGATCCAGAATATCCATCCACTTTACTGCTCGAGGTAAACATTTCAACCGAGTGAGCGTCTGATGAACTGAAATCAACGAAACTGAAATACAAATCATGAGGGGTTTTGGTGTTTATAACTGTGACACTGCTGCCATCGACACAATAATAATATCAAAACTGTTCACAATAATTGTCATCATTATTAGCAATTTCATCATAGACAAATTACATTTACATTATCTGATAACTCTCTTTAACAGATTCTTCTCCTATTTTCGATAACTCGAGAGAATCATATTCCCCAGTTTCTTAAACAAAAAACACAAGATAATAAAGGGATAACATAAATGAATGAATAAACTGAAAAGTGTTTGATCAGTTGAAATACATGGGCACTAGAAAATATTTATAGGTTAGTGCTTGATGATATCTTTTGTGTGGTCATTAGTGTTGTCGGCAGTGCATTACGCACGTAAACAGCGACTCATAAAGATCCTGTCGGGTTACTTCTTCTCGCCTCGTCACCACGATACTATGCTTTTGTGTCGCCACATTATCAACTTCAATCTTCGAACTAAATTTCTTGAGAGGTTATGCTTCATTATAGATTCATATTCTTGTGTGCTTGTCGTTTCTACACTTGTGTCCTTATCGTACCACTGATCTTTTTAAAATCATGTGGTAGTGTTAGGTGCACCGCAGTCAGTTAGCTGAGCAACAGATTACGATTTGCAATTCCCTTAAAAAAATGAACACTTTATTTTTGTGTAACAGCTGAATGCTCGAAATGATTAATATAATAACTTATTGAAAGTGATTATTTAATTAGAATGAATATGATTCGATAATACCATAAAGCTTTAAGAGGGGGGAATGCATTGGGTGTTGGTGGACCGCGCGCATCGTTGTGCAGATTTTCCAGTGAACCGACGATTGCTCACATAAACGAATGTTCATTACTGTATCGAAACGATGAAGTTGAGATTCTCGTAAGACCGAGATCGGTATGGTATCTATTTTATGATAGTATTGAATTGCATAAGTGCTGCTTACACTCATTAGAATCATTCAATAATTATTTTAACGACGCAATTGTTCGTCTTTTATGAAATTTGTGTTATGTTCTCCAAAAGTCGTTGATTATCTCTGAATGAATCAAAACAAATATCTGCTAAAAGTACGAAAATACATAACATATCTTTTGTATTTGTATGGTATAATATTTGATATGATTAATTACTATGTTCGGGTCCGTAGCCAGAACGTGAAATCTGGGGACTAATTTAATCCTTTTATTTGGGGAGGGGGGGGGCGGCTGGGGTTTATTCTAATTTTTTGGGTGCTAACATACCGAGGAAGGAAAATGCTCTCAGCTCCACCCACTTATAAAGATTGTCTTGTTTGAGTTTTCATGGTGAATGGTGATGTGGAGCATTATATTTATTACTCCAAAGTATTGAATATGGGAAAAATTTTTAAGGGAGGGAGAGGGAGAGACTAATTGAGAATATAAGGGCTAAACCCCTGCTCCGTAGCCACGGGCCTCAGTATCTGGATGGGTTGTTTGTTGTAATAAATGAATGAATATTTTCTAGAAGCATGCATTTCAAATAGACGATTGGTTCATAATTTCAAAGCCATTACTGTCGCGAACTCCACGGATAACGTTTGTTGTAACATTGGGACCTGTATGCTTACTGTCATCACCGAAGGGAACTGCTACTGGAACAATATCTGCTGATGAATTGAGACAAGAGGACGACATTGGATCATCTAGTACGATTAGAAATCAAGATAATGATCGATTAACGCCGGATGAAACGTTTAGGAGCTACTCTCAACTTGAAGCCCTTCATGTATGTTTCACCGCTTTACTTTTGCTTTTCTTCGTTTATTTATCATCATCCACTCAAACGATTGTGATAATATTTTTTCAAGATAAAATTATTGCCTTGTTCATTTGTCGTTTGCTGTTTATGCCTAAAATTATGTGCTTGATACTATTTCAGCTATCAGAACTCCACAGAAGATTTGAATTAATTACAGTTTCCTTTCGCTTTTGAGCAGCAAAAACTACAGTTGTTTGCATATTTCGTCAATAATGGCTCATTAGCATAAGCACACACTCACAATTAATGACTGTTATCTATTGCTTACTTATATACCATTCACTACCTCTTAATCCTAATAAAACGATCAAACCGTCTGCATACATCTGCTTATTAACCATTCGTTCATATTTCATGAAACATTCATTCTGTACTTTACAAGCAATAATACCACTTCATGTATCTTCTCGATTAGGTGGACCGTGTAAGTCGAAAAATTGCTGTTAATCGTGGAAGACATCCATGGACTACTATATATGATTGCGACTTGGATGAATTCTATAATATTGTATTCGCTTGGTCAGAAGGCGTTTTGCTTGATTCAGATGGAAAAGCAACTGTAAGGACTATTCAGAGTAGGTTTTTATTTTGTTTTAAACTAAATTCTATCAACCGTTTCCGAACACTTTTTTGTTTGAGTATTGAACTCCAATATAAAGTACTTTTTTTTCGTTTAATTCGATCTTGGTTTGTGTTATTCAAGTTAAAATATCACCAGTTCGATTTCCTCTTGTCGTCGTTGCCGTCTTTTTTTTTCTTCAGCATTTGAGTCCAATTCCTTCGCTTTCATGTGTAATTATATATTCGTTCGATCAGTAATTATATTTGTTCGATTCAGTTTCATATTTTATTTCACTAAATATACATTTATCCATCTACTGGTCCTCAATTCATGCCACCTGCATTTTATTTTTCATAATCTTTGTCCGAATATTTATGTTTCTCCAGTCGTGTGGCTTCCAAGTACCACTGAACCCTTTCACGGCTCACTTTGGCCGTATTGCAGAGCATCATTCCTCCTTCCCCTCCCGCTATATTCTGTTACTTTTGAAGGACTCAAAACAGTCAGCAACTTCTTGCCGTCACACTGCCAACTCTTCTCCTCTCATCCCAAAAACCTGCAAACCGCTGTTCTAATCGATGACGTTCCGTTTCATGCCTGATGATACTGCGTTTGAAATCTGTGGCTGACATTAGAAAGTCATTTCATTTTGATGAAATGAACTAGTTACCGTGTAATATTCAGTTTGCTGTCAACATTTACTCAGGGGAGAAATGTAATAATTGAGTTTTATGGCATAATTTTAGCTTATTTTCGTCTGAAAAGATGTGAACAAGAAATAGGCGAGTGAACGAGCAATTTAAGTGTCTCTTGTTGGAGAATAATTTTATAACGTTTTTTTTCCTGGTCAATTCAATGGTGTTTGTCTAGTTCCAAGTATCGATTGGTGCATATGTATGTTCAGAGTTAACGTTTTTTTAACTTAATTCAGCTTGTTGATCACAATCCGTTTGATATTCTATTTATCAATAAGTTTGCCTGTTTTTTGTTGAAGTGTTCACTGTGGTGCTGATGAATTTGAATATAAATCTAATTGTTGTTCATCAGCGAACAACCAATTCAAATTGTACATTCAAGCCTATTCAAGCCCTCCCTCAGTGGTTAACACATCTTTTCATTATCATTTCTGAAGACCGGCATATCTTAAGACCGTATTGTAAGCATGTACCAAATCAGTTATTACCAAGAAATTACTGTGTGCTTGTGAAAAAATTCATATGGTTGTTCATCTAAAAAAGATTCGAAACCCATAAATTATAGATGATTGTTCAGTGAAACGTTTCTTCCCATTTTCAATTCGTCATTCCATAATAATGACATCTCACAGATTCATCAAATCAGTGGACCAAATATTAAGCACTTTTCATTCCCGTAATCGTGTTTAAGGAACATGAAACAATTATGTTTTCATCGAATCGAATTAGATTCACAGTATTACATTGTGGCAATAATTGAGGAATATTTTTGAATCAGGTATTGATCCATCGAATGCACAAACCTGGAAAATTCGAATCATGATGGCAATTGTCATTTTAAGATGCGATGTAGTTGAGCGAATAGGCAGAAACTGAATCAATCGCAAGTTGTTTTATTGGCTAATTTCATGAATCATATGTTCGTTTTCGTAGGCTTTCCAAACGGAAATTTCATTATTGTTTTCTTACTCTGAATTCAATGGCTACGAAATAATGCTGTGCTTTCGATGCGATATACTGTGAACATTCTTGGAAAAGTATCTCTTCTGAGCTTGCTATTATCTTATAGTCACGATCGGAAATATTCAGTCAGCTAAAGGAGAGTGAATGTGTTGAAAATGTGCGGTATTAACCGCATTTTTTGTTGCACGAATAATTTCATTCTACGAACATTGTCAGGTTTCGATATTAAATCTTGCGATATATCGCCATGTAGCGGTTTGCATTACATGGCGTTCATTCATCGGTTCAGTTCATTTTCCTTGAATGTGGTGAGAATTGTTTGCTGCAAGAATAGTGAAATAAATGTATGGAGTTGCCTTGATAAGCACATTACGATTAGTCGTCATTCTAGAGACGATGTTGTTTATCAGTGCATTTAAAAGCCCCTCGTTCATCTTTAATAGTAGTCATCATTCATGTAGTTGCTATTACTTGAGGAGATATTATAGATGGTAATGAATTGACGCAAAATTTTGATCGAATGCAGTGTCATGCAGTGCTACTTCCCCTTTCCTGTTTAAGAATGTGAAAGCAGCATATCAATATAACTGTCGCTTCTGTAATGCTCGCTTCCAAAATTCCATCTAAATTTGAGTCATTTTTATTTCGCTGATGGTGACTAAAGGTATGAGGATGCGCCTCTTTTCGCGTATTACTTTTCAATTAAATTGCCGAAAACTTTCCTCGTTTATAATATGTATGGCGATAATAGGTAAACCAAAACAAAAAGATTACCTGCGTAGTAAGAAATGTCACGGGGATGTTCAATGTTTTGGCATTATATCACCTTCAGGAACGTCTTTTGCAATTCAAAAAAGATGTTCCTGAAGTTGGTGTAACGCCGAAACGTTGAACGTTACCGTGATTTTCCGTACAACACAGTTAATCTTCTGTCAACAACATAAGATTAGTGTTTTGCTTCACTTCTTGATATAGAGCCTAACGAGCATGACTTTAGTATGCATAAAATGGGATGCTTGATGTTACGAAGTAGTTGCTTCACACGAGATTCAAATTAAATTTGGTTCATGTGTGAATACTACCGTGAAGCGTTCGTTCTGCCAGAAGTGGATGGTGAATAATCATAAATGAAATATTCGTAGATTTAACTTATGACGAATGCGTGCACAAACAATGGGTTTTGTATAGCA
>JAPYMA010001817.1:0-75110 GCA_035041965.1 Anisakis pegreffii | reverse complement strand
AAACATTACGAAATGCTAACAAATTAATGCTGAACGAAACAGTTCAAATGGGTTAAGACACTTAGAGCCAGTAGTGATGGGGTGCACAGCCCCGTTATCATCTGGGGTGGGGTCGTCGTTAGTTGCGGGTGATTCGGGGTTAGGTTGGGGATCGGGATCTTGGTGGGGTAGGGGATGGGATCAAATTTAGATTCCGCGTCAAGATTAGTGGTGTCCTCGGGCTCTGGTGAAGCTGGTTCGTTGGCTTCCATCTCGTTGCCGAATAAGTGGCCGTCATCGCCTTCGCCGCCCAATACCTGGAAAAAATCATCTCTCCAGTTGGAATAATTTATGAATCGTTTTGGAATCGCAAAATATATATAACTGAAGTTCAGTAGATGATTTTCCCTTGCTGAAACTTTTATATCAAGCATCATTGGGTGATACGAATTATAATTGATCTAAATGTTTGATCGGTATATAAGCAGCAACTGTATATAAGCAGAGCGTTTTGTATTAGAAATCATTCTGTGTCATTCTTCATTTATCGGGGTTCGTCTACTAATTGGTTTTAATAAACGAATAATTCAATTGTAGTCCCTACAACAGCAGTGAATAAGGTTTTTTAGATTGTCGTCATCATCTTATCTATTGTCAAACAAATAAATAAGTCGCATCTCAAATATCGCATCTTTTATGTGTAGAAATAGTAGTGTATGCTTTTGATGTTTCGTCCAGTTCTACTTGTAAATATGCATCTGTTAAATCTACAATATGACATTCACCTTCTCTACTAATAATTTCTCTCAGGTCAAAGAGAATTTCAATTACTCTTATATATACCAATTGTGGCCATTAGCATTGATCATGCCAAGTAGCATAATTCTCGTAAGTTGATACTTCCTGTGGAAGGTCGTTACACTGTTTTAAGGTACTGATTCTCGCTACACAATGATGTACATCATTGATTATGAATTGTTCTGTCGAGTGACTGACAGTTTCAATTATTTAGTCAATTTTTCTGTTTCAAGCCGAACAGAAAAACTCGAACTTATCTTTACTGCTGCCCACTCCGCCCCTTATATTTTATTCCCCGGATCTGCGCTGCGAAGCGGCATATAAATTAACCGGATTAGTTTTATTTAAATGGGTAAGAAATTCGCATTTCTTAACGCATATCAAATAAAATTGTGAGTTTCATCACTTGGCGGACTGTCATTCCATTCGTAATTGGCGAAGTGTGTGTATAGCAAAAGAAAAAACTCGTTGTGAATTCATTAATCATATGGTGGTTTTAGAAAATATTGTAGAGGCAACAAAACGTGGATTACGACAGCGGGGTTGTGGGGTGCGTGGCATTTGAGAGTTTCTTCAGCATTTTCGTCAGTTAATGGTGGTTATTTACAGAAAAGAACTGGGCTAAAAACTATATGACGTATTTCGTCAAAAAATATGCTTATGGTTACTAAGTGTGCTCTAGATGGTTTTTAAGGCTCCATAAATGCTCACCATGTGTGCACAGTTAGATTCGCAATCACTGATTCATTTAGTTTAAAGTATGTGTTAATTGTGTTCGTAACGCGCAGCCGTGTCCGTTTTATAAAACTTTTAAAATATTGAATGTTGTGTGGTGTAATGTGTTGTGATTAGGTATGACTGTCGAACAAACTTTATTATCAGATGTCGAAGGGGACTGAGAGTCTTGCCACGAAAAATAAGCGAGAACTGCAGCATTTAAAAGAGGAGGTCAAAGGACACCTAAGGTTTTTCGATGGCTTTCCGAAACCCGGCGTTAATTTCGTGTAAGTTTTTTTTTTTTACATTCCCTTTTCGGTACATTTGCTGATAACTGGCGATACCGCGCCATCACAGTTGATCGTGTGCTCATACGTTTCACACACAAGTCGATGCCTATGCGTTAAACTCATCGTTGGGTTGAGCGTAAGTCTAAGCTTAAGCATACTCCTGATTTGACTTCGAATTGCATATCTACACATGGGGCAAAGCGGTAATCTAAGCACATGTGCGTAGTAGCAACCGTTATCAGCAAAAGTGTCCTCTGTTTTCGCTTTTGTTTAGAGACAATAGGATCGGTAACTGTAGAATGCTTTACAACATTCGAATGATCAACGCCTTTAAAATTTGGTTAGTGCAAATAGAGGATTTGGTAGTAAGAAGAGGATTGGTTCCTTTGCCATCGAATTTCAGCATTCTTTGTATCCGATTTCGGCATCTTGATCATATTCATCATAACTGGTGGTTTTAGGCATATCGAGAGGTTGCATGTTTAGAGAATGGAATCAATATTCAGTTATTGTTTGTGAAGGAAATGAGCACTCTTCTAAACATACTGTCTCATTGTCGTAGTCGGAACAAATTTTTTTAACGTCTAAGATCTCTTATATGGTGGTTACTGTCTGCGTCCGTTGATTACACCGCATCTCTCTTTTGTTGTATTTTGTTTCATTCCCTCTCTTACCTGAGTAATATTACCTTTTCATTATGCGTCTACCCAGGTGCAACATTTTCTATGATGAATGTATCATTTAGCTAAAGATATTTAAGACGTTAGACAATGACACCATCGTGAAAGTTATGACATTAAGTTTGGTTTATGATTATTGAAGCCCTAAACAGGGTCGGTCGTTGGGTTTAAATTTTCTTTCTTAGGCCTAGGCTAAGTCTAAGCCTAAGCCAAAGCATCGAAATTCAAGTGAATGAAACGTTCTGATCGTTTGTGATCGTGTTAAGCGGCCCATTAAGATCATTAACAATTATGTTGCATTGTATGGTGTTCACATTTTCTTGAATTTGTCATTCTCTCTGCCTCTCCATCCTTTTCGCTGAAAAAACCTCTCGACTGTTACGCGGCTATAATGAGCGATAAGTTCATAATGGAAGTTGATAGAAAAATTGTATGAGAAAGTCTTCTCTTTCGAAATGAGAAAAATTTTCCTCAGACCGCGACTACGGTTTGTCTGGGATCCTGGGATTTGAGTTCTGATCCCGATCCCGGGATTTAAGTGGTGAAGAATCCTGGGATCTCGGGATTTGATGAAGCGAGTCATTTCGTACGATTTTGGTAATAAATTCGTCTCGAATCACACATTAATCATTCCCTAATCATTCAGATGTAGTAAAATGAGTTGTACATCACCCTTTTTTTGAATATGATGTCGAAAAAATTTGTAAAATGCTCTGATAAGATTGGGCAGATCCTTGCCGCTCTAAAACTCCCATATGAACTCAGTGAGCACGATCAGAATGAAAAAAAAAACAGACTTATGCAGTGCACTGGGAGTTTTTGAAATTGCTACGAACACATTGTGTCGTCGAGATATCGGTTTGTTGAAAGCAGATAAAACGCTGGAGTTCTCCGTCGATGCATTGAAGAAAGTGAATGCGAATGTCGCTAATGACCTTTTGCGTGCACTTGTGCTAAGGATCAACGAGCGTAGAATATCAATTTTGGTGCACTTGATGAGATATATGAACGATTCTGATTATGAGCAGATGGAAACAGATTATATGGGGTATGCGATTGTGAGAGAAAATATTGTGAAGCTGATGGTGGATTTGTCTTCGAGACTGTTCGGTGAGAAAAGAGAACAAAATGATGACACTGCGTCAATCTTATCGATAGCAGCAGAATTTTCAGAATACGAATGATTTCTCTCAAGGAAAATAGAATTGTTGTTGGATCCTGAAAGGTGTGAAAGCTGTATATGTAAGCTGTAAAAGAAGCAATGATGTGAAGAGCCGAGTAATCTTTGAAATGCATTTATATGAAGAGAGACAAAGACAAAGAAATGAAAAAATTGTTCGAGTCTATCAAAACGATCCCAGCAACGAGGGTCGAAAGCGAGCGTGCTTTCTCAACTTTTTCTTTTTTTCAAAATTGAGAACGCGAGTGAGCGATGGAACTGTTGACGCTCTCACGTTTCTCAGACCTTATTCCAAACAGCACTGAATTATATGTTAAATAATAATTGTTACGTGATCGTTAAATAACTGCAATGAATTATATGCTTCACGTCATTGAATAATTTGTTGAGTAATACGAGTAGTAATTGCTGCGTCTGTTGATTTGCATTTGGATAATTCATTGTATGTGTTGTATTTGTTAAAATTTTGTTGAATAAGCTCTTTTCTGGTTAATTATGATCCAATTTGTTCAAAAAAAAGTGTGTCTAAGCATGTCACGCATCGATATATCAAAAGTTGTTCGGTTCCCAGGATTGAAAGTCGATCCCAAGATTGAAAAGACGTCGGGATTTTGCAAACTCTAAGTGTGATAGTGGGTGTTGAAGAAGGTGCATGAGTTGATTCAGTGATAAATCTTATAAGATGAATGGAGTAACTGAGAAAGTGATTGGATCAAAATTTTAGGGATGTGATGGTACTTATGCGTTATCCGGCATTACTCGACGAATTATGCCACGCAATCGCTGAGCATGCACGTGCCGAAATACCTGTGGCGATAGATGCAGTTGCTGGTCTTGAAGCGCGTGGTTGGTGGTACTAGCCTTCTGTCATTGCAAGTGTTTTTCTCAATTTTCGTTCATTAACAGTCCAGTTATTGAATTCAGTTTATGAGCAGTTTCACTTCGTTATAATCCATGCATTCTTCTTCGGTTTCCTGTCCTCTGAGAAAAAATAAGCAGTAAAAGATTCCGAAGGTGATATCGTTCGTTTGGGTTGCTTAATAGATTGTTCATTATGTGTTTTTTATCGTAGGTTTTTTATTCGGCCCTCAAATAGCGATCGCATTGAATGTTCCATTCGTTGCGATTCGAAAGAAAGGGAAGTTACCTGGCAAGACGATTAGTCAAGAATATGCAAAGGAGTATGGAACGGTTGGTTGTATGTCATTTATGCACAATGCATTCTTTATGTTAGATTTTTGAGATGTTTTAAAGTTGTTCTAATTATTTTCATTATCACTATGGGTATAAAAAGATTGCAGACTTATGTAAATGCATCATATTTTGCATGCAATAGTACTTTGTCATTCAGGATTTAATAGAGGTTCAAGCGGATGCAGTTCCAGTAGGTTCGAAAGTGCTTTTGGTTGATGATTTGCTAGCGACTGGAGGTACACTGACTGCAGCGATATCGTTGATTGAAAAAGCTGGTGGTGAAGTGGCTGAAGCTTTCACCCTGATTGAGCTCACTTATTTATCTCCCCGAAAAGCCCTACCATCTCATATCCCAGTTTATTCTTTAATTCCACTCGACCATTAGATCGAGCTAGTTCTTGTTTCACTTAGATTTGTATTGCTAGCTCATTTTCCATTTCTCAGATTCATTCAGCTACAGCGGTTGAGTTGTTCGTTCTGATCGAATGCGATAATCGTTTGCATGAACTGGAAATCGGGGATTTTAAAATATTTTGAAAGAAGATTTTGTTTCGAACAAATTTGTTTGCAACACTTACGTTATCGTTCCACAATATTAGGCGTATTTCTTCTTGATGAATTCAATCGTAGCATTTTATCTGAGAATGTTGTCTAATTTGTTGAACTCAATTTTACGGTTCTGTTCAATTTCAGTATTGATGAGATTAGTGGAATTATTGAAATTTTCATACTGCCATCTTGTTGCTTGTTTAGCGATTTTGCTGTGTTCTTTTTATAGAAATTGCGCAAACGGGTGGTGTGTTCATTCTAGGCCTTTTTTTTAGTCGAACCAGTGTTTAATTTGTTCTTCGAGGTTATTGTTTTAATGCTCAGCCTACAAGCTTGAATCGTTTTGATGTTGATGTTCCGCTATTGCAAGACACTAAGTGTATCGTCTGGAAGGAGCGTTTTCTTAAGGGTAGGAATCGTGGAACAAATTTCCGACTCCTTTAAATGTCTGATAAAACATGACTAATTCATCTCGTTATGATTTATTTGTTATGACGTCTCTTTGATATTTGATCATTATCATTCGATGTGTATGCTCGTAATTTGTATCTTGATATGCATTATATTTCGAAGAGGACAGGATATTTGATTAGTCAATGTGGTATTATTGAATAATACGTGGATATTTTTATTTTTCATCATCGAGTAGATACATACATGCGAAATTACATATTATGACTTTATATTACAAACAACACCCATTATGTTGATTAATTGTTGCTGCTTTGTTCGTTTCCGTGCGGCTTCTCTTGGTAGGGTGGTGGTTCGGCGTACACATCACGTCGAAAGTCTGTGTACTGAGGTAGTATTAATCTGGATTGCGGTATGATACTCTTGAAAAGTGGTCGTCGTGGAGGAGTGTATGCTGTTGGCTCGATTGTGTATGCAGGAGGGCATGCTGGTGGATATGAGATTGTACAGATGGGACCGATTGAAGCTGAATTGCGACGGTGATGTGTGTGACGATTGCGTGTTGCTGCTGGTATTGATGATGTGCTGAAATGAGAGTTGTGTCTTGACTCGATTCATTCATCTTATCGAAAGAAAATAAACGTTCTGTTTTTTTCGATTTGACGTTTGCTCGGAAATTCATTTCAAAAATATCAGATATTTTCAGAAGGTTACTAAACACTCGAATAATAATTGAAGTTAAACAATTGTTAGGATTCATGATTGGATGAATAGAAATTCTGAAGGTAGGCACAAAACCTGCACTCAGAGTGTGAAGAAGAGCGGTCGTGTTGATCACAAACATACTTGAAATATCGGTAAACGATAGGTAAACAGACTGAGATGAGTAGTAGTGACGTGCACGAGAGAAGAAACATCACTTTATACATCATAATATCATGAGCTGTAAATTTATAAATGCTGTAAAGCTAAGGAGCATTCACAGTAACCATACAATCTAAATGCACTGCTAAATGTTGAAAAATCAAAAAGCAGTTTCGAGATGCACCGTTCAAGTAGAACTATGGTTCGGATGAGCTACTGAGAAAATAATTCGACGACTCACCAAGTATATCTAGGTTTTTTTCATAAAATTCACTTTTGGTTGAATAAGGACCATACACGTACTCATCGTGTGAATATACCAGTGGCGCATGTTGTGGATTACGAATAAATGTGAGTGAAAATGATAACAATACAACGAGTAGAGCATCAAAAGTACCCTGAAAATGAAGCACCAATTATTCTGCTATGAGTAATAAATTATTTCAAAATTCAAATCGATTTCATTTCAAGCTTGAATTTTCAGAGTAATTGCTTAGCATACAAATTTGAAGACTTTGAAAAAGTAGTATGAAAAATAGGTTTAGAAGATACAATGTTTCGGAGATATGTTTCTGAAATACTTTTCTGAATTTCACCCAGCTTTTGAACTGAGTACAGTATGCAGTTTAAAGGATTTTGAACATTCAATCTGGTGACACGATTCCTGGTATGTTGGAATCAGTTGCTAAAATTTTGTTTTACGATGGATGTTATTGAATTTACGTAATTCGAATTTTTATCTCAATTGTTGCAATTCTCAGAATGAATAATGAAATTTCGGATTGTAAAAGAAATGGAAGTACCAAGAAGAAGAAATAAGCGAAGATCATCCATCTGTTTTGTTGACGATAACCGAACATGAAAAATGCGTAAAAGAGTGTGCCAATAATCAGTGTGAAATATGCAGGTAATAAGCGCAGAGTTATCAGAAACAACATATTATTCAGCAAATAAATTGCAAAACTCAGCAGGACGGCCACTAAGGCAGCGACCTGAAAGTTTATTATCAGATCAAGTCTACATATTATGCTATTAATATGCACTTTGGTCTTTTTTCTTTGGCATTGATTCGACTGTCATTCTGCTGTCTATACAGAAATACATTACCGGAATCATTGCATAATGACTTTCGCTTAAGAACAGCAATTGCTGTTCTTAAACGATTCGTGACGAGTCATTCTCGATTGATGATCGCAAATGAATTACGATAGAATAGCAATTACTCGATAAAGTAATAAGCGATTAATTCTAGTTATTGTCTCATTGAATTTTGCTATGAAATGAAATGCAACCTTTATATGAATATGTTTGCAAAGTTTGGAATGCGAATCATGCTCATTGCAAGAATTCTCCAACTCGATCACCCTTGATACATTGTTCGTTGTGGATGCCACTACAAATTTCGTTTGATAATATTAAACGAATGTCCTCTTCGAATTCGTAATCATACCACTGATAGTTCGATTCACCAATTGCAACAAATTTCCATTCAAAATTTCAGCTGTCAACTAATTCCCATTCAGATCGACGCCCAACTATATTTTATAGATCTAAGTTTATGTTCAGTGAATATTGTAATATCTTACCTCGAGCGCACATCCACGTCTTAACACCACTCAATGATTAGCGAACATATCGTGAGAAAATGAATGATAACGCTGAATGATCTGACCTGCCTGAGGAAAGTGTAAGAAAGAAAAATTGAAATACCATATCAATAACTGAACGACTGGACTAGTACCTTGATTTGAAGCAATCATCGTTTTCCAATGATTCGAGCTTTATCACATCTACAAGGAAAATGCGATAGTTATGAACAGGTCGATCTTTTATATAACTAAGCAGGTCATATAACTAAGACTCCGCCTGTTATGCTGATAAGCAGAAGGGGATAAAAAATCAAAAATGTGAAGCGATGTTCCGACGAAACAGTGAACTATCGTTAATGTTTGTAATAATGATATGCCTATTGTTGATTGTATTATACATCTATAATAGTACATAAAGACTGCTTCACATAAATATAAACACTGTTGATCTGATTATTTGCATTATAGTGACAATGTCTTTTTGTCGAGTACCATCTGAAGACATGATTGGTTATTCTTATCTATACAAATCCTCATCAAAAACACTTATTTCGAGGTGTTGAGCAGATGAGATTCTAACTGAAAAAATTCCATCTTAATTACAAGCAACCGTAAACCATGCGAAACATCGGAAGTTACAAATGAAATATCACGATTGATGTGTGATGCTTTTCTCTGAAAATCTGATCATACGACTAATTTGAAGCAAGAAGTAGTAGTATTGTAAGTCTTATTGAGTGATCATTCCTCGTGGATCACTGAAACGATATTTTCTGTTGAATAGATAGAAGCGCCATTTGAAGGTGCTGCAGATGAATGACTGCTCTTTGAACGCATTATTACAACTATTGTTTCATTGAAATTCACTTCGACCTGATAAGATGATTAGACTGATGATGTATCGATAACGATATATGATAAACAGATAAAGTGTGGTCACATAAAAATGGTTTTTAATACATATAGATGAATTTTTGTTTTGAACCACAAATATTTTATAATAAATAATAAAAGATTAGGTATACTGTGTAAATAAATGAACACATCAACAGAAGGCGTACGTGCGTGCATGTGCTATTGATGAGGTTGTTACAGTGAAGGTGGCGCTGAATTATGATGTAATTCTATTTCGTAATCACTTTTTGTATGCTTATCATTCATTATGCATATTGGCATAAATCGTCGATGAAACGAGAATGGGTCCCCGTCCATGACTTTTTCAGAGTGAGCACATTTCCGGGGTCCCCGACTGCAAACTTCAGGCTGCAAACGACTGTAAGTTTTGTTCCTCGAATTTCCCTACATCCGCCCTTGCCATCGCCCGCACTACACTAGTCATCATCATCCAAATGAAAGCAAAAAAAAATTGTGATCTAATCAGTTGCATTCTAGACCGTTTTTAATTGCATTATGGTAGCTTATAGCCACATTTTAATAGTTCAACAGGAAATGGCAAACTACATCAAGTGCAATTAAGAAATTTTCATGAGTTGTTTTATTGGGTATATGGATATTTGCTGGTATTGAATTGTTTTTTGGTCCGAACTGAGGATACAAACGAAATGGTAAAACCCGAACTGAGAAAAGCTAATCTTCGGTTAGTGATGAGTATTGAGTGAGTTGAAAAACGAGAAAGATAGAATGCTATTGCGAAATGAAGAGCATTTTTTAAATCAATTGCGTAATTTATCAGTGATGATAATAAACATACATATAACACCTTTCATATTATACTACGTAGTGCGACGAAATGCAACTTTTTTTGTTGCTTCTACTAAAATCAAAAACCGTTTGTACTAAATGATCAATCACCAGCAAATAAAAGAAATCACCCCATTTCGATGACACAATTTTTAAAGAGGACGAGCTGAACGATTAAAGACACAATCATTATGATAATGATAAAATCAACAAATAATAACACCAACTGTTAGCTGTGAAATTGCACATAAGGGACACTTGGAATCATAGAGCAACCTAGAATAGTCTAAATTCAATCAGCGTACGTACAACACAACCTAACAAGGGTTTTCAAGAAGAGAGAATCATTGTGGAACAATAGTGAGGGTAACGGGAGTACATTATAACTGTGCATCGTGAGGATTCAGCGCAAAAACTGCTGAAAGTAGCACTTTTTGTAGCTAAATTTCAAAATTTGGTAG
Organism: Anisakis pegreffii; assembly: GCA_035041965.1. NCBI lineage: Eukaryota > Metazoa > Nematoda > Chromadorea > Rhabditida > Anisakidae > Anisakis > Anisakis pegreffii. The sequence continues at coordinate 64,697 of JAPYMA010001817.1, read as the reverse complement.
GAATCCATTAGCATGGCGAAGAGCAATATACAGGCAGTAGCAATCAGATAATGAAATTACTGTGCACTCGCGAGACGAATGAATCAAGCATGAGCTAAACTGAAATAAGCTGCATTCAAATATCGCCTCAAAAATTAGATGCTTATGATATGTGACACATCGGAAAAGATTGAAATTCGAGAGTGACTAATAAGTTAATATATGTGTGCAATAATTATGCAATTCAATTATGGTCACAGCTCTTCAGATGCCCATAATCACAACTGTTCATCATGAGATCGCTGTCGATCAACGCACCCAACAAACAAACACATTCTTCGGCGAATTTCTGTCACGGCGACCTTTTGCTGCTATCCAACGAACATGTCTAACCCTCAGATACTCACTCGGTTGCGCACTAACTGTTCATTTGTGCCTCCTCACAACTGTCAGTGGTTTTCGTCGTCGTTTTGATCCTATACCCATAAAACACTGCACATTCTCAAACAAATGTAAATAAATATTCACCTATTATCTGTTTATTTCATTCCTTATTCTTCATCGTTGCAATTTTCAACGAAGCAGCAACATACCAACTCATCCATCTCCAACGTAATTTCGTCTGCTACTGCTGCTGCTTTTATCTCAAAATAATGTGCGCATACATAAACGTACAATGTTGTTGTGTTTCTTTCATGGAACTGCTTCATTGCAAGTATAGTATGTAGACTAGTTTCTTTTATGTGTCATAGAACATACTAATTTCAAAGCTTACTTTGACGATGTTATTTGTACATGCGAGAAACTTATTCACGTGTTTCATTTGAAACAAATTTTCATTAATTTTCATTTAGAAAGTACGGTTTATGCATATTGTGAACATTTACTTCATACCATTTTTAAAAAAATTCCATGCGTACAAAGCAGTCCTCATTTACCGCTGGTAATTTATGGTTACCTTTATAGATCGAACGTGTTCTTTTTGCCTCTTTTTATGGGCTGTAATTGGTGAATTGAGTTTGTAATCGGCACCTCGTTGCTTCATTAATTGATCGATTGGGCAGTCAGCTTGCCTGAGATCAAAATCGAAATTCGAAACCTTTTTTGTGTTCGAAACGATCGTAATCGAACAAATGACCATAATCTTATGGCATTTGAACTTAAGATTAGGTTGACATTCATGTCATGTGTTTGTTTCAATGAGTCTGAGTCTAAATCTACCACAATATTTCACAGTGATTATCGCCACCTTAACTGAGCAATCACCGATCCATATTTGTGTTCGTTTCACGAAATCTTTTTAAATAAGGTAGTTTGATCGTCATGCAGTGAATACTTTTAGTGTAAATACCCTGTTGTTCTTTGATTAAGAGTGTGACTCCGAGGCGAGCTTATCGAGACAGGGATTTACATCTCCCTCAGTTCTCATGGCAGAATAGGGTTAATGAAATGTATGGCTGCAGTAATAGTTGCATCAGTAATCATTCTAAGAATAACGACAGCAATAATATTAATAATAATAATAATAATAATAATAATAATAATAATATTATTATTATTATTATTATTATTATTGTTATTAATATTATTATTATTGTTATTATTATTATTGTTATTATTATGTAACATAATAATATATATATATATATATATATATATATATATATATATATTATTTTATTATTATAATATAACAATAATAGTAATAGTAATAAATATCTACTTACCATAATAATAATGATAACAGTAATAAATGATAATGATAAATAATAAATAACAATAATAAATAATAATAACATAGCTACCATTATTTTCATTCTTATCAAGCATAGTTACAATAATGGAAATCAGTATTTATGACCAGTTTTCGCATTTAGCAGTCATATGAATATAAAGTGGTTGAGGTTGGCTGTAAACATTTGTTTGGCTTTCTTAAACACATGCGATAGGATGGTGTGGGAATCAGTTTGCTGGGCTGCTTGTTGCGAGGTGATGAGTCTAGATTTTTGATAGATTTGGGTTCGGTGGTTCCTGAACTTTTGCCTCAAGTGATAATTTAAAAAGAATAAAACGCATTGAACATGACAGACTGAGGCTTAGGCTTAGGCTTAGACAATGGTTTAGGTTCAGGCTTACGTTTAGTCTCTGACTTGGTTTGACACTCACCCCGGGGCTCAGCGTTGGGTTTATTTTGAGTTAAGGCTGAGGTACACTGAATACTTGGAAGTTGCAGCGGTTGGCATTGCAGCGAAATGAGTTGTTTCAATAGTTACAGTTTGACTAAATGTAGTGAGCAGAAAAGCACTTAATTGCGTTGTAAACGAATTAAGTTAGATTATTCAACGAATAAAGGCATTAGCTGTTTCGCGGTCGCTGCATTTTCTTCATAGATGCATATGAATATGTTGCATTATTGATACAAGTTGTATTGATCGAAAATACAGATTAATGAAATGCGATAGATAGAAAGGTGGATGGATGAGATAGCTATATAATAGTAGTCAAGTGTAATCAAAACAAAAACAGTCATTACATTATGTGCTGTTGTTGTAGCTCAACGGACTACTCGTCGGTAAATGCTCAAGATGGTGTCGAATACGTTTAGTGTTACGACGACATCTCCAACATGTACCTTTCTATGTGTGTACAAAATCTGATTAACCGTTATCTTGGTTTGTGCTGTCACGATTTATCAAAGGTCAATCGTGAATTTACTCATCCATTATGTCAATGATCTCACCATATCCATCATCTATCGAGGTGTTCGTTTTTAATTCGTTTTTATTTTCAAAACTGCTCTGACATGAAGCAGTATCATGAATGGAATGTAAAACTAATCGTTCATGTATTTGTTCTATTGCAGAACTTTATTCACTGATGAATTCAGCATTCTAATATTGCCATAACTGGTATTTTCATTAAAAATATATCTGCAAAATAATTAATTCATATAATCAATGCACTCACCCAATTTCTTTACTGTCCATCTGTGTGCAAAGATTTCACACAGTTATATTAGTTGGTTGTTTGAATTATACGAATTGCTGTCATCTATTTGCGATTGTAGCCTATTTGAATTGCCAGCATAGATAGCCATGGATATGAAATATGTACCTATAACGTTTATTAATTCGATTTGCTCTCTTCATTCCACACGACACAAATTAAATTCGTATCGCACTTCTTCAAAAAATCATTCTTATCATCACTTTCTATGTATGCCGTTTCTTTATGTTCGCTTTTTTGATTAGTCCGCAATGAATGAAATATCGAGAAAGTTCGTTTGACATCATAAATTGTAAGTGTACCATTCCAAAGCCTCTTATTCATTTGTCAGTATTGTTTTTGAGTGCGTGATGCTTTTGTTAGTTGTCTTGCTTTTGTTTTCTAATAACCGTTTTGAATGGTTTCTGATGTATTGTTGAAAAACGATTGATTTGCAAGTGTCATGTCAACTTGTTTTAGTCAAATCGATGAGTACGGTTAGCAGAGAGCACAATGGTCATCTGAAGACGTGACTTGGAATGCTGTGTGCTGCGACAACGACTGCAAATGAAAACATTCAAAATGGATGATGATGATGATGATAATATTGTTTTTTGTTCTCGCAAACACACACGCACACACACTCACACCTTCCTTCCGTCTCCTGCATTTATTGATCTCAACCAAGCATGATTAAGCCTAATAAGCCTTGCGCTCTACAGTAATCCGCCAACTCATCCGTCCGCTCAGTTTATGCTATCAAATTTTGGTGTTCGTTTAATAATGATGACAGCCGACTCAGGTCGAAGGGTGCTGCTGCTGCTGCTATGCGCTATGGCCGGAGCACCAACTTGTGTGCACATAGGATGCACGGCAAGCGCGTTGCGTGTCGTTCGATGTTGATATATACGTTGTCGTCGGCAAGCAACTGCACATGAAATAGTGCGCGCGCCTGCCTGCCTTGGCGGAGGAACGTGCGCGCTGCCTCCCAATCGCGTCCAGCACCGCAACGCACCGGTACGGCCTCGCCGGGTTGCCGGCGGTAATGATGCTCGTGCTCAGACCTCTTTTCCTCATCTTTTGTGCCGCTTTTGTGCTGAGTACTGTATGAGCATGGTACTGTATTTTATCGTAACTCACTTACTTCCAATATATCAATGGACAGCTGATGCTTTCCTCTTTAAGCTGATTATCCTGGCCGGTGGAAATGTCATTTGATACGTGCTTTCGAAACGTTGATGGATTGAGCAGAGCTAGGCTTGTGCTTTCGAGTTTTAGCTTTTGCTTTAATTTGCAGCATTTATAAAATGATGCAGGCGTAAATTATGCGCGAACCGTTTTGCGTAGCCTTGTGATGAATGTGGATTGATGAGTGTGTTGAATAGTGATGTGCATGCTGCGTTACGAACTAAAGCCAATTTGGAATCGTAGCACGAGCACTATCATCATATCATAACGTAACTTTTCTTATCGATCAATCTTATGCACTTTAATTGTTTGTTTAATCGATATTTCCATTGAGAATACACTCTATTCATCGCTTTTCACGGCATCCTCATTCATTTTTTCCCTTCGCATCAAACTTCCTCAGCACTTAGCACTTTTGATTGTGATCATCAACTGTTGAATTTTATTCAGATGAATATGCTTTTTCATATTTTAACCATAATATGTATCACCTATTTTTCTCTTCAAACTACTACCGATTAGAACATCCTTCAGCGATACGCCTGCCGATCCATTCGTTTTCAGAGTAATACTGTGGTGGTTTGAAATTTGATGGCTTTGTCATAGGCAACCGACAATTGGTGGATGAAAGCGATTTTCTATTCAGTTATCACCATTCTTCACAAATTCAATCGACAATCGAAATAACCCGGTTATCCAAGAAGCCTTGCAAAAACTAAATATGACAAAACGAAAGTTTAGGTTTTCAAAGGAACGGAGATAGATTACAAGTAATAAATGCTTGCTTGCATTGCTTCAGTCATATTGCGTGCCGCTCGTCGATTTTTCAGAGGGCTGATGGCCAGTCCATATTTCGGGTGGAGATAGGAGTAGGGGACTCTGTCCAGCTTCCTCATCCTCAATAACCACTGTCTTACTCGCCAGTTCTGTCCTTGCAAATGTTTTGTTTTTCAATCAGAGCACTGAATATTCGATCTACGCGATCTTAAAAAGATGCTTTTCCACAGTTAAGTAGTCAGTTACATTCTCCATCATAGTTAAGCCCAGTTGTTAACTGTCAGAAAACAATTATCGACCGTTGAGTAGTGCTACAAAAAACAACTTGATGGCCATATTCATCACTATAAACATGATTCACTATTATGCACCCATTGAAAAAAACTCCATTCAAAGTTCGGAACAGTGTAATGAGATCGTCGCAATTATTTCCATGTAGATCATGCGTAATCAACTATCGAAGTTCCGCAATTATAGACCACTTCATTAAATTTCAAAACAATTCAATGAGTCACCTTAAGTAATTAAGACAACAACGGAACAACAATTTTTCAGTCAATAAGCAATTACATGGTCATTTTGCAGTTCCATTTATTATCAAAGTCTTCAGTAATTTTCCTCCATTTCTTCGTTATCAAATTATTTCAGGTCTCATCAAATTATCTAAAGACAAATATTTCAGATAATGTCAACGTGAATGAATTCAGAGCTTCCTTTACACTTATGGATTAAAAAGAACGTTCCATACATTTTCTGTGAATTCATGTGTTGAAATCATCATGATTGCAGATGTTCATCTGAAATGCGTCGGTGATACAACGCTCATTTATATACCTCCATTTGTAAATGGTTCATAAAGTTATTCCAATTCGTTAATCATCAATTATTAACGCAAATTTTAGTTTGCATGCTCAGCTTTTCCAAATTCATGTGGTAACTTCACACCCGTATCGTAGAATTATCTTCAACCGTGATCAGATAGCATCTCAAACATGAGGCATTCCATCTCCTAGAACCACCCACTGATATCATTATCTTCTTCATGCCATCTTTTTCCGACGGACTACACCTTTATTTCAGAAACCGTATGATGTTCATATTCAGCAAGGAGAAATCGATAAGAAAAGGTGCTTGAAGGACTGTTAGTCGTTCAAAATCGCTATTCCAATAGTACATCATGCTAACTGTCAAAAGTTCCATGCAAAAGAACACAGCAAAGTAGAATGCACTCTGGTCATTGACCGAGTATTGATTCTCGCCACTTTTATGCATACTAAAAATTCCATCTAGAATTGTCCATCAACATTGTTTACCTAGTTTCATTGAAGTTTTTATTCGTCGCACCACTCTCCCATTGACAAGACAAAATGCTCGAAACGAATCAGAGGAAAAGAGATGTCTAGTGAGACAGAGAATGAACTGAAAATTTTACTGCCGTTTTTGATTAGCGTGTGTCGACCTGGAAACTTGCATATTATCTCAATGGAATTTCAGAGCGACTAAGAAATGTTTTCGACATCGAACAGTTCGAAAATTAAAGAAATGACGCTCGAATACAGTGTTCGTTAATTATAACTTGTTGTTGGATGAGATTCAGTCTTCATTGAATTATTGCCTTGACGCAAATATTGCTTTATCGTTCAGCGTTTACCGATTTCATTCTACTTTCATTTAAAGCATCCGTCACTTTTCAATCGTTTATTTATCGTTTCTTACCACTCTTTTGTTATTATTACTTTTATTATTATTATTATTATTATTATTATTATCATCATAATTATAATCATTATCATTATTATACCGATCGATAAGTATGCGAAATATTTATATCATTCATTATAATCAAGTCATAATCGTTTCGCACTGGAATTAAAAAAAAAACTCACGAATGTTCGTATAAATTTGAACTAGTTGTGCTGACTTTACAATCTGGTGTTGGTGCTCGTCCATTAGCACTGTTTTAGGGTGATGTCAACTAAAATGAAGCTACATCAGCACATCAGCGCCACTTATTTGTTTATACAGTTCCAGAACGTAGAACGCATTGCTGAATGAAATTCAAACGCTTTTCAGTGCTCATAATCGTCGGTTGTTGCCAGTTGTCACGCTAGCAAAATTCCTTAATATTTGTTAGTAAAGTTAATTGCAAACGTCAAGTAATCTTTTGATTACTATTTTTTCCGAAGACTGATGACGAGTTGAATTATTTCTCAACTGAATGTGCAAGTTGACTTGAGGTTCGCGACAAGCCTCAATCACGATTGAATACTTAAATTCTCTTTCCATAAAAGGCAATCTAAAATTCTTTTTTTAATACCTCGATAGTAATGATGCTTCTTTCTTCACTCATTTATTTCTTTCGCCTCAGCCATTTTATTCTTTAACATATCCGTCAGATGAAATAATATTTTTTGTAAACTATTGATCGGCATTTATGAAATTTGCCGCGAACATTTGAGATACGTATTGATTTTTGAGTTATGTTCGTTTGTTCTAAATTCTCACAGCAACAGATAACTTCCACACCATTTCATCAACAAACTATTGATTCTGCCTTTTTTTAACTTGAAATTCATTCTGTTCCTTTCTTTACTTCAAATCTGTTTTTAAATACTAAATTTTTTGATGAAAGGTAGACAAGTCAGTTCGGAATTAATCGAAGTGTGAGCATGCATAGCGAACAGGAACCACCCTAATTCCAGTACCTTCAGCGACTGGAATAAGAAATTAATTCATTTTCATGTGAGTTTTTGCCGTAAGTGATAGTGATTGTTTAAAGCTGATTTTCAAGCATATTACTTCAATATTGCAATTAGTGATGTCTCTATTCCAGTTAAACAATTCTATTCCTGTTCTATTCCAAAGAATAAAATAGAACAGTTCGCAGATGAGGACCGCACAGAATAGAATAGAGCCGTTTTTAAGGCCAAAAGAATAGAATAGAACAGTTTTATTAGATTTTGGTTGTTTCTTAAACTGTTCTTTGTGAAGACTGCAGTGAGATAAATTACCATTGTTGTATTATTGCTGTTACTATTATTAGCTATTATTATCCTGGTCATTATCATTTATTAATATCATTTTGATTACTATTATTTATTAACTTTATTATCTATTAATACTGTTTTAATTATTATTACTTATCAGTTATCATTTTTCTTATTGTTATTGTTTTTTATTAATATTGTTTTCATTTTACCTATTATTATTTGTACTTCTGCAAGGATAACGGAGAAATAGTTTCTCAAGCAATCCAGTGCTGATAGCTGTTACAGATTCGAATTCACCAAAAACATAATCAATATCGTTAGGGAGAGGCGAAAGGCCATCAGTGAGTGATGGAACAGCTCATCAAGGCCAAGTTATCGCAGTTAATTCTCAAAACTGCCAAAGACTGTTTGTGTGGAGTTCCCTCCAGAAACAACTAAAGATGCAACTGTGTTTTCGAATGAACACCCTACTTTCAAATGTTGGTCGTACTCTAAACTCTAGGAGCAATCCATCACAGAAATTGTTCACATTTTACGCCTCCAATAAAATTTATGCTTGGAGGATTTGAGTCCGATTGAACGACTCAATTCATTCCGAACTCATCAGTACGAGAAACCGTGCTCAGTTTCTGACCGAACTGTTGGGTCGAAACGAGAATCCTCTGTTCTTCAGTGATGCTGGTTACCAGAGTTCGAAACCCTCCGTTCTCTTCCAATCATCACGATCAAAAACTGTCAACTGCCTGCATGGACAGTCTTTCCTCACCCGAAATAATCTCCGTTTTGTACTGAAAATGCCAAAAAAACCACGTTTCCAACCCTTATTACCACAAGTTTTATCGTCTCACTTTTCTGACTGAGGGAACAGAATAAAACAGTTCAGAACAGTATAGCACAGTTTTAGCGGGCAGAATAGGATAGAATAGAAAAGTTCTCAAGCGAGGAACACACTGAATAAAATGTAGTCGCTTTTGAGTGGAATAGAACAGTTTTCGGAAAGGTGGTATAGAGACATCACTAATTGCAACTCACTGGATAATTGCAATGATTGCTCGTTCGTATCGTCTTTGTTTCAAATATTCAAGCGAACAATAATTCGTGTTTCGAAAACGTGTTTACGTGTTCGTTGTAATTTATTCGAATGCAGCGTCGAGCATGCAACATCACCGCTTATTGTAATGCATACTGATAATAATTTCAGTGTAACGTTAAATGATGAAAGCTTATACATAGATAATTATTTTGAATGTTCATTTGCAACTGTTCATATTCACATTCGTAGAACTACCTTAAAAGACAAGGATTGGAAGGAAATACGTGTACAGCTATTAATATATATCATTGATTGAAAAGAATAGTGATGAGTACGAAATCCGAGCAAAGGGCACCACTACCTCGAGCTACAGATGCGATCACGAAGGTTGTCAATGGTGATGCAACAAGTTTGGCATCGACCAACGATTCTATCAATGGTTTCGAAGAGGTGCGTTCGCTAGTTCATCTTAAATTTCACATAATCTCCTTTAACATCTCGAGCATGCATCATCCATCCATTCATGTGCTATTCGCCGTTTGTTGTTGGTGCTTATATCATCATCATTATCATTCAATTCTTGACATCTTGTCATTACTCAGGAAATATTTTACTGATATAAACATCACATACTTTTGTTTGCATTAACTGGTTTGAGCTATCAGTTTATCAGAAAGTGACACGGTATAAGATGAGATGAAATTTTAACTGATGGTGAGTTATGATTATTGTTGATGCCGTCGCACTGCTTGCTCACACACTTGAATAAGACCTGCTACATAGGTATGTTTATTTGAACCGCAAGTGACGACGTGCATATGACATATATACACGTGATGTTTGGTGAAGGGAGGTGGGAGGGGGGTTGGAAGGCGGGGTCACATCAAACAATTCGAACTCTGTTGAATGCTGGTGTGTGTAGCAGGATTGATGGGTACATACTCACGAAGTTTTTTTATTGTGATTCGGTAATGGGTTGGTTGGTTCATTGAGGTAGTGTCGTCTGAGAGAAAGCGTCATAATAACTGCCGTCATTAATGCATGAACTTAAAATTTTTGAGTTTAATTGTTGCAGTGAAGTAGTTCAAGTTGCAGTGATTAATGCACGTATCTAATAATGCGTGCACAAACACAGGTTTAAAGCTGGCAGCATATTGCCTTCGTCAGCAATCTTTTAATAAAATGCTCGGTCGTGAGATAACGATAAATGATTATCCAAAAATTGCAAAAGTGGTTTACGTAAGATGTGATAAATGAAGAAGTGTCATCTGTGTTTAAGTCGAATGACCGACTTCTTCGTTGTTTTTGTTGTAGAACGATAATGAAAACTTTAATGCAGCAAACAGTTGTTGTCGATTGGCTCTTCGAGTAACATTTATCGCATGATCCCTCCTCCTTGTTATGAGTTATCCTACGTGATTTGATGATGTCATAACTTCGTGTGTGGCCATTTCTTTATGCTTATTGTGCCATGTTAGCATGACCCAATAAGAAGTCATTATGCAAATTTCTTATCACTATGCAAATTTGACGTAATCAATTTTTTATGGTAGTTTCATGGGAACAACTAATGTTTAGATGTTGAAAGGTTTTTGGCGAGCAACAGACGGTGTTCCTTTCTGTTTTTGATTTTATTCAGTTTTATCTCATCTGATCTATAATAAGCAAGCAATGAGCGTTCCTTTCTGTGCTTCTCGCATAACGAAACTAACAATGACCGCAAATGAGTTTTCGATGTTTCTCACATACAGTCACCAAGGGTGCGTATGATAATAAGGTTCAACCCGACCTTTTATTTATAATTGATTTTTGCATACAGTTACCTATGCAGCAAGCTATAGATCTATCTCATGAGGTGAAATCCTGCTTTTTTTTAGTGCGTTTGCATCGTGATGAAGATTGGGCTCTCTTGATAATGGCTCATTTTTAATTCGGCGTTCGCATGAATTGTGTAGTGTTGGAATGTAAGAGGAGGGTGTCCTAATGTTTTTGTGCACGTTTGTTGCATGCATCAATTGTGGTAGTGCTGCATATTTGCATGGATTGATGATGATCATTCAATCAAGATGTTTAACTTGAATGCAGTCAAAATGAAGATCAGCAATAAAAAGTTTATGAAATTTGCTTCTTTGCATTCTTCAGAATGGTGTTTGTGAACAACAACAACATTCGCATGACATCGAGCAGCAACAGCATGTCGTCGGAAGTGCGCCTGCGTGCTCAACGGTGAATTTGGAGAACGGGGTTATAGCCGGTGCAGGTGAGCTGTCACCGTCGGCGTTGCGAAGAAGTACGCGCGCTTGTGCGCTCAGAGCAGCCGAACGTATCAAGCTTAAGGAGAGTCTAACGCCGATCATCGACGGACTAGCATCACAGAGTGTAATTATCACATTATCGTTACTCGTTGTGTTCATGTGTGTATATGTGTTGTAAATTATTATAATCACATCCTGGTGAAACTGAAATGAAAAGCGCTTGTTAGCAATGATTTTGTTTATTGATGATTCGTTCTAGGGTGAAGGATACGTATCGGGTGACGACGATTTGGACGAGGGCAAGCGACCTGCTAAGAAGCGGCGGATGGCTTCAGGTTATGTGCTAGATCAGTCGAATTGCAAATTCGGTATCAAATTGGAAGGGGATGAGGTATTATTGATGAGCGACGAATCTGAAGTGTCAAGTTTGAATGATTTCGAAACGGAACAACTCAAAAAGAGTTATGAGAAAGTTTGTGTTTCGTTTGAATTGTCGCCTTTTCACTTGATTAACTTTCATTAGTTCCTTATTTCGACAGTCACCGTGACGGAAAGCATCAACGTGAAAACACATTCCAGTTGTCTTCACTAGTTTACTCAGCTATCGATGTCTACAACGTTCACTAACTTCATTACGAATTGTTCGCTTTTTGTCTACGATTATGAAATATGTTCTACAGCCATATAACCGACATGAAATCCCTGCAGCGTAACATTATGTTCTGTGGTAAACAAAGCCGCCAAACTAGTTTCAACTGAGGATTTCTCCTCGTGGTCAGCCTTATCTTTATGTGAGGGTCATCCGCAGTCCTAAGTTTAATTTAGGCTTAAGCCTAAGCGTCAGCATCAGCTTCATTCTGAGGCTGATGTTGACGGTATTAGTCTCAGCATAACCGTCAACTTCAGGAGGAGCCTAAGCATCAGCCTTAATGTTGATTGCAGTCACGACACTGTCTTCAGACGAGTATCTAGCTTATTGTGATTATATTCTTTCAAAAAAGAGGGAAGGAGTGTTAGAATGATCATCAGAAATCACTGCGGGAACGGAATGTTCACTGCATTATCCTAAGTGTTGCACACTAACGACTTGACTGGTTGACAACAGTGTGGTTAATAGATGTGCCAACACGTACACGTGCATCATACTGGAACTGAGCTACACTATCGGCTTGCCATCATGCGAAATACTTATTTCTGTGCCTGGATCTATTTTATATACAAAGTCACTTTATTTTACCCTGTTGGATTCGTTTCGTCCCTTTTGTAATTCGATGATCTTCGTTTACAGATCCTTCATAGAGATATGCCCGAGGAACAAAGAAGAGAACGAGAATTATTATTGAAGGCAATGGAAGCTGATTTAAGGCTCGAGGAGGCCAAGCTTATGATGCTCAAAAAGTTACGACTCAGTCAACAAGTTTCTGTGAGACAGGTAATTGGGTCCTTGTTAATCATTTGATTTTGCTTAGCATGATCGTATAGATAATGCATGGGATTCATGCACAGGCGTACTCAAGAAGTTTTCATGTACAAATGTTTGAGTGTTTTTAATAATCACAAGATAAGTGGGAGTTTCATGAATGATAATTTCGTGTGTTGGGCAGATGATGAGAAATAAGTTTATGAGTGTGCATTACATTTCTGTGTGAATTTGTAGCTGCAAGATGCAAACGTACGTAAGATGACTGCAAACGTGGCTCAGAATGGAAGTGGTAATGCTTACAAACCACCAGTCGCCACACCACCTACACGTTCTGTTGGTTGTTCACATAATACTGTTCATCCGAAAGGTAATCAATTCACTTAATGATTCACTCAAAACTGATTGGCTTTTGTATGAAAGATCATCCGCATTACATGTATATGCTCACTGCAAATTCTGATTTGTAGCCGGAAGCGTTAATAGTAAATAATTAGGTAGTTTGATAATTATGCGTTTTTATAATGCATTCAAAATTTGAACCGCTTGGAAAAATTGAATTGCCTTTTGCGCCGCGAACATCATTGTGCAGTTCATTAGTGAAACACTCATTGGCTCATTAGCGAAAACGCATAATATATGGAAGGGTGAAACGAGGTGGTTTAAAAGTTATGGTGGTTGTTTTGTGTGGTGTGTCACTGAAAGGTAGTTGTGCTCGGGACTGGAATGAGAGGTGTTGACTATGCAGAAGTTATGAGATGAGGTGGGACAGATTGTAGCATTTGAAAGGAAGTAGTATATCTGATGCTTCAGCATCAACGTCGTCGAATACAACCACGACGTCGTCGTCTGCGTCAGCACTTTCGTCGCGTAACGCAATTAATACGGCTGCGGCCTTGATGAAGCTAACCCAGCAACAACAACAAATGCTACAGAATGCTGCCAAAAGTGGCCTACTGAATTCAGCTGCTGCGCAAGCGATTCTTCAACAAGCACAACAACATGCTCAGTCAAATGGTTGGTTGCTTGTTCGTAGTCATTTAGTTGTCTGGATAAATGTGCAAATGAATTCAAGGTCGAATGAATCATCATCAGCAGCAGCAACAGCAGGCGTCTGCTGCTCTCTCTCAGCAACAACAGTCTCGACTGAATGCGATCGCACAGTCCACTGCACGAGAGTCGGCTGTCCAGAAAGCAGCTGCAGCCAAACTAGCACTTCGTCGTCAACTCGAACAACAGCTTCTTCAGGTTTGTTCTGTGTGACTATGTGTTTGACTAATTGCACTTATTCGAATCACTTCTTGCCGTTGATGTATCCATAATACTAGCAATTATTCTCATTCCTCAATACAGCTATCTGAGTAATAGATAATAATTTTAGATAATAATTCGCCTTCAAATGGATAATTTTCCTTCAGATTCCTTCAAATGGATATTAATTCTCATTTCTTCCAGATACCACCACCGCGTCCGCCTCCCCCCGAAATGCAGTTCATACCAAATGGCAGTCAACCGGATTTCTGTTATTTATTAGGCTTGGACATCGCAGTTCAAAGGCTTCTTAAAGACAAAAATGCTACCAAGTTTGTGTTTGTATGCTTCACTGATCAACAAATGGAGATATCTCAACGCTAATTTTGAATCATTGATGCTATGAGTGAGAATGATTTCATTGCATGATGGATAAAAATCGATGAATTGAAGGCATGTATCAGAGGGACCGTACATTTGTGAGGAGTGTGGCACCGATTACACACCGTTATGGAGAGCAATTGGTGCGAATGAAGACTCATTACATCTATATTGTGAAGCTTGTGTGAAAGCTGCGCAAAAGAAGAAAATGCGACAAGATCATACGGCGCTACTTCGAAAAGCGTTCAACAAAGTATTGGAGAAAGAGCAGGTACGTAATGCTCACAGGAACGAAATAATTGTCAGTCTCTTCGATCAGTCCTTAATCGATAATTATTACAGGAATTAGAGAAAGAAATCGCTGAAGGAAAGTACGAGACAATTGTACCTTCTTCATCGACGCCTCGTTCTGCGACACCTGTGGCAACACCCCCTCCGAAACATGCCACAAAAACCACACCTAATTCGGGTATTTCCACCAGTAATCTCAAAACATCCGCTAGTTCATCGGTAGGTTATGTTCTATCGTGCAGTTATTTTCATTTTTCAATTTTTTCCTCTCGCTCAACATTTGGATGTCATTTCGAAACGTTACAACTTTGCAACAAGTGGAATTGGAAACCGAAAGATTTTTTCCCGGTGGGCGCCGACTGAATGCTTTATCGGTTGACCATCAACATTAGCCTCAGCGTAAGCATCAATATCAGATTCAGCGTTGAATTGCGGTCAAGACAAATATCCAGACGAGTCTCAAGCTTACTGTGATTGTATTTTTTTTCAAAAAAGGAAAGCGCAGTGTTGAAGTGATGATGTGAACCAAATATCTTCAAAAAATCTTTGCTGGAATGGAACTATGGACTGCATAATGTTGCACACTAACCACTTTTTAGTCGACTGCATTAATAGTTAATAGATATGCAAGTATATACACAACTATCACACTAGAGCTACGTGGCATCTTGCAGAATGCTTCTGGATATTATTATTTCACATTCTGCATTCTGAAGCAATCCAATCCCATAACTTATATTCCATTAAAAATCCCTGCGATAAATTGATGTGTCAATAAAATCAGATTTGTGCATAGCACTTACTAAACACCATCGGTCATTCATAACTTCAGCTTATAGCGAATATTTTAAAGGCACTTTTGCATCAGCAGACCAAATCGCAAGCTCACAAACGACCAGCATCGAATGCACCAAATATTGGCTCGCCTTCAGTCACCACTCAGAATGTCGCTGCTGCGGCAGCAGCAGCCGCAATTGCGGCAGCTGCGGGTGGAACAACGTCAAGTAATTTATTGCAACAACAGATGGCTGCGGCAGCATTCAGGCATACCAATCCAATGCTTGCTGCCGCAATGATGGCAAACCCCTTACTCAGTGCACCTAATATGCTACAGGTTTGTTGTGTGTCCAGCTAATCATCAACAAATCATTTGTTCATTCATTTCAGTCACTCAATTCTTTAAACCCTATCCAGTTTTCAATTCATACGGTCTGGCACCTAGGAATTCACTATTCATCAGTGAATAAATAAAGTTAATACCACACACATATTCATTGAATAAAGTTGATTTGCTCTGCGTCGATTTCTCATTGAAAGTCAAAAAAGAACAGATGGTCACACGTGGTAATGTGATGGCGATTGAATGAACTGTTTAAAAAGCAAATAGTGAATCTGTTTAGATGCAGTGGAATCCTTTGATGCAGCAACGATTACCGAATTTGGCTATGGCCGCACTCGCACAGGCCGTTCAAAGCGCACAACAGAGTAATGCTGCTGCAGCTGGCTCAGGCGCCGCAGCCGCAGCTGCAGCCAATCCTTTGGCTGCACTTGCCGCTTCCATGAACCCGGCAGCCGCTGCGGCACTCTTCAATAATCCACAGATGGCCAGGCAGTTGCAGCAAGTCTATCAAGCCTCCCAAAGGAACTTTTTGCTCGAGTATGCCAAAAGTCAGATCAAAAAATAGTTGTAATAACAATTATTCATCATGTGCGCTTCTTTTCAATATGGGTATTTGTTTCGTTTATGATTGGTTTAAAACGTTCAAATGTTAGCTGATCAACTTCATTGATGACACATTTTTACTGAGTAGTAATGCTAAACTTGTTTACTTTCACATAAATTTCTGAATTAATTACTTTCGGCGATTTGTATCAGTTTTTTACTTAGTTGTGTTCCGAAATGAGCTGCTCATATTGTTCATAGGAAGAAAAGTAATAAGCGAAGTTGATGAGCGTAGCCATTTGCGTATGTCATCCTCTGGGAGCTTTCTAACATTTACGGAATGTCGCCTTTTGTTTCATTGTTCACCGATTGAATGTTTTTCTCTTGTTTTGTTGAATATGACAGTATTGACGAGATGAGCTAGAACCAACTTCAAAGAATGGGTTATTGATTGAAGTTCATTCTTAAAGCACCGTCGACTAATTTATTGATCGCTATTTGTTTGTTTGCTCATATTTCAACATAGTTATCGTTCGAACTTTCATCTCTGCTACACCTTTTTTCATCGATAACTTTGACTCGCTTCTCTGCCACGCCACGTTCCATGATTGCACCCACTTTTTTGTTTACTCATTTTTCGCTTGATGTTTCGTCATGATGCACATCTTAGATTTTGATTTTGGAAAGGGAATGAATAGTTGGGAGCTCAAAGGTTGTTGACGTACTAAAGTTTGGTCGAAATAACTTACGTTGAATTATATATCTCTCTTAGTTAGGGTTCACTTTTTGAAATAGTGATGAAACATACAGAAGATTGAACAGGCATTTTGGAATAATGCTGTCATTTGATGCACTTAATTGCTGTCTCATCTCTTACCTCATTGCTGGTGATATTCAATTTCATAGGTTTTTATAACAGCAATTGCTATTTCAAAATGTTTGAACACTACGTGCACTCTTAGTTGAAGATTAATTTCTAAAGATGGGAAGGCACGTTAAATCTTTACAATGACAAAGGAAGTGAAGTCACTTATTAACTTTGTTTCCCTTGATGGATGATGAAAATTTTCTATTTGAAATACGATTATGTTGGGGTAATCGTTTACTGATTTTGTAACTTATCTGGTTGTGTGACATCTCGCATTTTGTTAATAATTAACAGCTCTGCACAGTGTAGGTAGGTGCTCATGAACGTAATTAGAGTGGTCTGAAATCATTGAGGGCAGTCATTGTTCATTCATCTTTCTCATCTCGATTGTAGCCGATTTTAATTGTTCACGTTTGCAAGAGTGTAAATATTTTTGACGGAATTTGTAGATATCATTTTTTTTATTCAACGATTTTCTAATGAAGTAATGTTCAGTTATCATCGCTATCGTTGAGTCCTCGTCAGCAGCACTGATCTGATTGGTTGCTTTCTTTCATATTCAGCGATTTTGCAGTGATTTTCTTTCTAAAGAAAAGTTCTGTTCTTAACACCTTATGGATTAGGTTTTTATCAACACCGTTTCTTATGCGACTGTCTACTGTCTTAACGTTCTCGCACGCATTGTTTTTCCTTTAATTGTAACAAATTTTATGTTCTAATAGCAAGTGGAGGTCAATGAGGTAACGGTTAGAAACAACCAATTGTTACGGGCACATCTATATATTCATGCCATCATGCTAGTAAGTATTTTAGACTCGGAAATTTTCGATAGAATGAACGTTATCTCGTTGTTTTCTTTATCTTTTACGATATCAGGGGCAGTCTTTAATTCGTTTAAGCAACTCTTTGTTTTGTTGAAAGAAATTGTGATAGCGCAATTAGTTTATGGGCGTCAGTGATGAATGGTATTGTATTTAGATGGAATCTGCTGAGCAAGTGAACAAAATCATGCGACTTGAAGTAATGTTTCTTATCGTTGATTCGATCGCATTGCTATCGGTAGTTTCAGACGGTGGGTAAATGAAATTCTAGTGAAAAGTCACCGTTGTACAGTTGACTTTATGAGTTGGTTCTTTACGTAACTCGATAGCGCATCTCATGAAGTACGTGTGATCAAACTTGTTCCAGTTAAAACAGTTCAATTCCTAATATTGCTCGTTCGTTTTTCTCATTGGGTTTCTGTTTTTTATTCGAATCATATCTGATTTGTGATGAGTGTGATTTGTTTTGTTTTTTATTATTTTTTAATGTGTTTATATTTGTAGAGCGTTTCTTACCTACAGCGCACTTAATGATGTTTTTGGATTATGATAATGTTGAATATGTGAGTAATATTGATTTGTTGGATTGTTATTATTATTATCATGGTTTATTGAAATTTATTATTTCTTCATCAGTCCATTGCTGCATTGTTTTGTGATTATTCGCATATGTATGTCTGAGTAGCAACAGTCAGTCTCTCCTAATCGATGTTCTCTCGAATCGCGCACACGATCAATGCATAAATTTTAGGCTTAGGCTTTGTTTGTGTTTCTGTTTTAGAGTTCTGCAGCAAGATGCATTGATGTGAGTTAAATATGCTCCATTTTTCAAACAGAGTGGATCATTTATGGATTGCATGAGACAGAAGTTTGAGTGGATAGAAATGATGTGTAGATATATACGCACGTTCAATTTCAGTGCACCTTTGTATAAAACGTTTCAAATTGTTCTTTTTTTATTGTTGAACAAAGCGGTTGATTGGGTCACTTTTCGAATGTAGTGCCGTTGCTCTTCATTGATTTTTGCTTTACGTTGGGGGAAAGCTTTTGCGTTGGATCTTATTTATATAGTAATTGTTGATTCTAAACAGTTCGCGTTAAAGTTTTGTGGTTACGACTCATTTCGATAGCACTCCATTCAGTGATGGGAAGGCGTTTCATTTGTTTCTGTTGTACTTACGGTGTCGTACGTTTTTCGTGTTTTCCTTCATTCCCAGTTGTTGTCTTTTTGGAACAATCTTGAATTGGTTTTTTTGCTCGTTTCTCTTATCATCAATGATTGTTCGTTGTTTCGCAATTTGCTATTTTTGATTATTAACTCTAAATAATGATTATTATTATTACCAATACCATTAAAATTATTTTCATTGTACGCGTTTAAATAAAAATCTCACTTGCGTAGATGACTTTTCGTACGTTTAATGTATGTTTTGGCTAGAATGTTGAAGGTTGGATTTTCTTCATGAGGGGAACATAATAAGAACGAGAATAGCTGTGCATATCAACACAGCTATGCATGGTTACTGTTTTTTTGGACTGCATTAATTGGTTACTCGAGAATGTTTCCGATATTACAGTTCAAATGCCCGCCTTGTGTTGCTTGGAAATGGCACTCGTAAGACTTTTGATGAGTATCGATGATTTTGTTGTATTTAATATTGCATATAACCAAACCAACAATTTGTATAATTACATGTCAGTGGAAACATTTATGTACACATGAATATGTATAGAGTTCATATATCGCATTTCCTCAAATCATTCCTCTCTTCCCCAAAACAGAATTACATCTACTTATACGCTCAGTTCGTGCTTGAAGCTGTGGATTCCATCCACAAATTAGTTTGGAGATAAAGAGAGTTTGGAAAGTCTACACCCTTCCGCACTTCTTTTCAACAACTTGGATGAAATTAATCCCGTGAGATTTTGAGTCGAGGAAATACGGTGTTTTTATTACATATAAGTACGGGGAAAATAATAAAACGCCTCCAAATGCACATACAAAAAATGATCACCATTAAAGTTTGGGCATCACAAACTGACGGCACTCAAATAATCAAGGAAATAACATGAAGTTATGTGTTATTTTGAGTGAAGATTATTCATAACAGTAATAAAAGATTATTATTGTCATAAATTTTATACCGAGTCGCCAATAATAAGATTATTTTCACTTAATTATTAGTTAATGAAAATAACTTACAAAAAACGAGACACTCCATTAATTATAACAATTCTTTCTTAGTTTACGAACTTTCATAAGCAACAACATCGTTTAGATATGTTCGTTTTGTTTCATACTAATAGTTAACCCACACCGTTCCAACAAACACCTCTTCAAATATTTTCGTCTCCTTTCAGACGCAATCATGAAATTATCACTGCTACCGACTGATGGATTCTTTTATGATGATTAGTGGCTGGTTGACTGATATGTCCTGATTAATGATGATTCCTAAATTAGTGGCTGGTATATCCTGATGATTGGTAGCCGGATGTGATAATTATTATTTGTCGAGGAGTACTGACTGAAGAGCGAGTGACGAGATGACCTATATTTACACATAAATGCTTGAAGAGTGAACCAAGTTTTGAAACATTGATGGGTATTTTAGAAATCAGTTCTAGTTTGCACATTGTCTTCGTTGAAGAGGCTGCATCTGTGCATGCATCAATCAGAAAATGAAACGTAACTAAGTGTCAAGGTTCTTCTCAAATACTTTCGCGAAGATAGATCTTCAGAGTAAAAATGATGATACGTGTTCGTCAGCAATCAAGCAAACACTAATATCGATTGCTGACTCACAAATGGCAAGAAGAAATGAACGTTAAGCGAATATCAGATATCATCAGCAAAAATAAAAACAACGAAACACAAAAATTGTAGCACACAAATTCGAATGCAAAGCTCATCTTCCTGAGAAAAGAATTGAAATAAATGTAAATCACCATCGACCGATTATTGCAAATTATTTTGCTGCTGGCTTACTGTTCTAGTCCGCTGAATCACTTAACAGTGACATCAATATTAATAACACAAACAACGCTATAAGTAAGCGGCCTGCCATACTGATGGTCAACATCATAAAGTGTCACCTTTAGAGGCATGATGATGCAGCAGAAGGGATTCAGCCGCAGCCGCATTTGCCGTACACTCGTGTTCATCATCAAAATCAAGAGATACTTCAGAGTTGTTGTCGACTTGTTGCAATGGAGAGGTACTGATTGGTGGTGCTGATAAACGCTTTTGTGGGAACATTATTCGATAGCAGTTAACCTCGATTAGCGATTGTGGCAGTGAACTGAGTAACACTGGTAACAACACCAAACCATGGAACAAACCCCAAATAACCACCAATGATATCGTTTTGACGAATACCAACGGGATGTAATTCTGAATTCACGCTTGTTTCACAATTGCTGTTTGTTATGAATGCGGTAAATGATAATTCAACAATAAATACTCTCTGATGCCGTACTATTATGAGTGGTGATAGAAACTGAGAGGATTCAAGTATTTCATGATAATATGAATGATGAACAAATAAACCTGCAGAAAGATGAGCGGAAGAACACAGGTGACTGTGCTGAGGCCAGCTTGCATCATTGGCCACGCGACACTTTCCAGGGTATATTCCAGCTTTTCACGACTGTTCTTTAATGGCACTTTAACGATTCGATTATCGCGATACTGCTTCATCTTTCGTAACTGCAAAGAATTTACTCTTCAACATCTTCTTAGTGAATTGAAGAAATGAACGATAGAATGGTACGCTGCTTGATATGCATTGTCTATGTGATTATGATGCAGATGATGATTTACTTGATAATGGTATGAAACGTGAGCCGTGAAATCAACGGACATTCCAATTGACATAAGAATAGCGCACAGTGTAGCTGGATCAAGGTCGAGATGCCACCACGATAGATATCCGATAACACCTGCGAATGAGATTGGCCCATTTAGTTTGTTCATTCCAACAACATCTGTTTGACCATATGAAAGGATCAATTTTGTTAACCGCTCCACTTCGAGAATAGAAGAAAGAAGCATCGAATGAATGTGGCTACTCACCAAGACTTATCGAAGCTATTGCCATCGAAGCAACCAGAACGCTGAATGGATTCTGTATGAAGAGTGCGCATACAGCTGTCATACAAATCAACGTCCAAACAGCTGTCTGTAAATGTCAGCTGTTCTAATTAGGTCGGCACTGATGAATAGCAGTATTATCCTCAAAGTCACTTACCTGCAGTGTGAGTGTTTTAAGCGATAGCATTTGATCAACAAACATTGAGTTTGCCTCCCAAACAGTTGCATTCAAATGTTTATATGATTGAACAATAACACGCCACTGTTGCATTAACTGGATACGATCATTCCACGATGTCGCATTATGATACGCTACAGTAAGCCAAAACTTTTCGATTTTCAACTCGGTGTTGTTCCTGAAAAGATTTAAACGACAAGTGATGAATATCACAACTGTAAGATGAGCGTTATAAATAATTCCAAGACTGAAGTGCTATTGCCACTAACCTGAGACGCATAAATGAGGCCCAATGTTTGTAAAGAGGTGATAAAAGGAATTCATTTAACCGACTATAATCAAAATCTGTTTTTAGAGGATCTGTCACAGCTGCTACGCTCGCGTTCTTCACAATATCATCGTCGTCATAGAAATCGAAGTCATACAAGGATGCTGCTTTCCAATATTTCTTATAATCTCGTAACCATAATAGTGTGAATTGTTGTCCTTGAAGTTCAAACACTTTCTACCTCAGCGTTTTGAAATCAAACAGGGTCTTTGAATGTAAAAGTTTTGTTGAGGAGATGCAAAGACGAAGTAACAAATGCTCTAATCACACCTTTACATTTGCTCATCGACTCAAAGTCATGCATCATTGCATCAAACATATCCATTGTATATTTATCACGTATATCGAATGCATTGTTGATGAGAATTGTAACCGGATAATATTCAGTCCACACTAAATACATTCACTCAATAATTAGTGCTCCAATTGTGATCAATTCTAACAGTGTCATGTACGTAGAGTGCTTATGTGAACATAAATGTCTAAACGAGCAGTTAGACGTCGCCAGTCATGATCCAACTAACCGAGATTCGAGACAATGCTGTTCGCTTCTTGAAGAGGTGAATTTCTTGGTAAAAGTCGCTCGACATCAAGACGAGTTTTTATATTTAATGTACCCATTATGCCAAAATACCAATAAACCAATGTTCCTAGCAGTAATACAATGCTAAACACCTTTTGAGATATGATCCAAGTATACATTTTCAATACTCGTCGAATCCAAGCCTTGATCTGCAAAAGATCAATTAATCGATTCATATCCTTTCAAATAATCTCCGATTTTGCAATTCACGCTACTCAAATAGAGTGTAACGAACCGTCGTTCGTGTTTCACTTTTTTTTCGTTTCCCTTCAAAAATTGTCGCCAGATAGAGAATCGGACCAAACAAAACGAGTGAATAAATGTATGCAAGACCGAGCGCCATTGCAGTCGCCAAACAAAACAATGAAATTTCTGCAATAAACTTCCCTCATGATTACAATCAACATCATCGAATGATCCTCGCAAACATGACTATAAATGTAATAAGTTTGAATAAACCTGGCGTTGGCGTAAGTGCACCAATAGCGAATGTTATAACGTTTGTTAATGTTGTAATCGTAATTGATGGTCCTACCTCTTCGAGCACAAGACCTAGCCTTTCATTCACGATACGATCACTTGACAATCGCTGCCATGAATGAATCATCAAAAATGCATCGTTTACACCTTCAATTCATCTAATTTTCAATCATTCATTCACAAGAAATGATCATTAATCCAGTTGTTACTTGAGAACAAGTTCAGCAGAACAGTGGATACAAACGTGGCCTTATGACCAGCTAATAGTTCGATGAATGCTCGTATGTAACGATTCCAAGACGTTGATTGATGATCAATCAGCTAAGTGTACAGCAGTGCGCTACTAACCAATGCCCATGATGAGAAACGGCATGATCAGCATAATTGTGTTCGTTCGAAGACTTGCGATTGCGCAAATACCGAATGTGGACGTTATCGCAAGAACTGGACATATGCTCGCACCGAATGCGACGAACAACTTGGCTGCATCCATTACACCGTTATAAAGTGCACTACCAACAACAGTAACTGCCACAAAGATAAACATCGAAACAAATCCTGAATTATTTAGCAAACTCATTCATTTTCGAAAATGCCTTTCACTTTCAAACGATACAACACTTCTTAGGTTGATGCAATTTTTGAATCACTTCCCTCTTCATTGTTTAAGACTCGATTTTTTTTTGGAGAAAAAGTTGAGACAATACGATGGGAATATTACTTGAATTTTAAGAAATAGAACCGGTAAAAAAGGTAAACCTGCGGCAAAATAAGGCGTCATCTTCTGTGAGTCTCTAATCAGCTCATGATTAACGATTTCTGCACCGAGCACCTGACAAGAATTATTGGTATTAAAAGCGCATACAAGTATTCAGTCATTCGATGAGTCTGTTTCACTGTTCGCATTGAATGAGAAGACCGAAGAAGAATGAGCAAACAATGCGCACCAACATTTCCACGTCTGGATTGGTGTAGTTGATTGTTGCAAAGTTGTAAACAGCCACCTCCCACGCATTCAACTTGGCTTCCATCTCTTCCGATGGAATGTCGCCTCGGAAGATCATCAAAATCACCTTTAAACAACCAACTTTTGAAAGTCATCCGGCGGTTTGCTAACTGTGCGTTGCTAAGTAAAAATAATTCGAATATCAGAAATTCAATTTCATCTTCAACAAATGAGCTACTCACTATTCCATGCATAAAACATAAATGATTCGTTCCGAATGCATCAAACGAAAATCACAATCCAACTAACATGAACGTGTTCTATATCGGTCACTTTCGACAAACGAATCACTTCACTGTCATCATTTTTTATAAATGAATCATTTCTTAGCAAATTCGATGAACGATCGTTATTATTTCGCAATTGAACTCCATAAAAATTTCTCTCCATATGAATATCAAATCCACCAATTTTAGCGATCGGATAGCTGAGATTCATTAGTTGCGTTCTGTTTTTTCCGATTCTATCACGTTCCAATTCATCTAATAAGGCACGCTAAAATACAGCGGTTATGATCATAGAATGAATCAAAAGAATCAGTAAATGAATCAATCGTTTCACTAACATAAAAGTATTCAATGACAATGTTTGTATTACAGTAAGACCCGCAAATATTCCCGTATACGACTTGTTCTCCCGTTACCGGTACAACCACAGTGAGATTGTGCATAAGAAAAGTATGCAGTCGGACAGCTTCTTCAAGTTGCCGTAATCTATGCATAGAACCGCCATCGCGTGATCGTAAAGCCACCGTTGTCAACGTTGGATCACCTACAATCCATGCTTCTGTCTGCCTCGGAGTTAATGAAAAGTATCGCTCACATACGCATATAAAAACAACTGAGCGCTGCAGCGTTAATAAAATTAATTTATTGGAGTGAATCAAGCCGAACCCATCAAAATAATTACCTCTCCTTAGTGCAACATCCTTCATAAAGTCAGTACCAGTTAGTTAATTACGTGAACTAACTCAAAATTGAATATTCAATATAGTATGGAACACAACTCAGTTTCCTACAGTTCGCAATTAACGAGTAAATATTACGTACCGACTGACTGTAAGAATTCCCTGAGAACGTCGGTCTCATAGCGTGACGGTGATGTGGCCGGTGTATAACCGTCACGCACCCGATCTTCTAACTTCAGAAAATATATACCACCAGACGAACTAGCTATTATTATGGCAGCAATCAGATACGCGAGAGGATAAGTTCCGATGCTGAAGCCGATCAGATGAAAAAGCCTTCGAAGTGTCAGCTGCTGACAAAATGCGATCAATTTCGACGCTTTTGCCCCTACAAGTGAAGAAGGAAAGCTTGCTTAATTTTGACAGTCTACTATTCAGTTTCATAAGAAAATGAAAATGAATGATGAAATTGTATCATGAACACAATTCGATAATAGTAACAGGAAAGACGTAAGGATCATACGATTGTTATGTGCAGGTGCGAGTATTTGGGTGTTGCTATTACGAGTGTGCGGTTGCTGTTGGGGATAATGCTGTTCAAGGATGTCACTTGTCTCGGTCGACGCTTGCAAATGAGGAGCCATACGACCATCGCTCCTGCTGCCGTCGCCGCTTGTTTGTGCCGCGGCCATTCTTGCGCTATGCGCTAAAATCAGCCAAAATTGGCCAGATTTGCTCCTTTTATACTTTTACTTCCAGTTTAACAACGAATGTATTGATCTGAAAGCTGTTTTTTCTGTTTACTAATTGATTTAGCTTCAAAAAAAAGAACCAATCATGAAATGATCAACGCATTGAAATGAAAAACAGCAAATGATAGAAATGATTTTCATTATTATCGCATAATAATAACGTGAAAGTTTTCGTCTTTTCACCATCAATTAAAATATTCATTAGTAGGACGTAAAACCCAAAAACATACGAAGTAAATCAAGAAACTAAATTCACTTTCAATGGCAAATTAATATTCGAACCATTGTTCATTATTGAGCATTACGGGCCTCAATAGTTCAGATTCAAATTTCGACCTACAACGTACTATTTCGAAAGAAATACTGGTGCTGGAGTATGCTTGTAAAAGACAATTTAGAAGACAGTCTTCACCAACTTAACCTCATAATTGTGATAATTTTATGACTGATAAACGTTCGCGACCTTGAAAGTTGTTTTAACGTATGAAAATGGGTTATGACAGGTGCAAGCCGTATGGCACACATGTGGTACTGTAGAAGGTAAGTGAAGAACAGTCAAAAATTGATGAAATGTGTAGGTGAATGGCTAACTAGGACAAAAGAGCAAGCCTATTTGAACAAACGAACAAAACTATGAAAGGGTGTTGGTTGTAGAATTGATGGTAGGTGCTAGCTACTAATTGAATGAACGAGGCAAGGAGGGATGTGTGCTTTCTGCAAAATAAGGAACATCACACGACAAACGCCATCTGCTAACAATAATACTCGTATGTGTGCTATGGAGGAAAGTAACAAAAAATGATATATTTGTATTCAAGCAATGAGTTTACTATTTGAGTCTGATAAATTCGAAGAGACCAACTAATAATATGTTAAAATAACAAACGAATGATTTTTTGGACCATCCTTAACGATTCTGTTCTTATCTGCTTTCGAGAAGAACAATAAGAACAAAGAGACGTACATGTATACGTCTATTATGTGATGTACGGATGAAACGATCAATGGATGCGAATGAATGAATGAACGATCAGTGAACAAAACGAAAATCGAAGGCATTGCGCACTTCTGATGCTGGCATCGTTGTTGTCGTATGCAAGTGAATATCTTTCTGAAAGATGAAGGATACTTCAGCGATGCAAATACACTTCTATTGATTATTGCTCCTCGACATCTGTCGCGACGGAGCGCGAAAGAGACGATTCGTGAGAGACACCAAAGTGATACATAAATTCAACCCTTAAATCTGTACGTTAGCTGTATATGTATAAGAGGTACACGGATATCACGCACTATCGATTCGGATGACCAAATGTAACTTTCGTGTACCTTATTTGAAGGATTTCCTCCTTTTGTGTTTGTATCATATGAATACTTCGTGTTTCGATAATATAAAACAGTGTTATTACAAATAAACGCCGGAAAGATCCATTCATTCGATTAATGAAAACAGTTCACATCAGTCAGCCTAAGCTTGTGAAATCATCAGAACTATCAAAAGGTGATCATACCTGCCGTAAAAGCGAATCGAATTCGAAGGAATGAACTGAATCAGTCTTCAATTGATTGAATGAATGATTATAGTTACATCTATCTCAAATATAATAATTACTGGAGATAGATGCGTGTGAGCGATTCTAAAGCCAATATCCAACAGTTAGCCAACTCAGCGAAGCGTTCTCAGATGTTAATTTAAGCATTTTGTTTTTAACACCGTGTCAACTAAACTGAACGAATATTTTGATTGATTCCATAGAGAAGACAACACAGCACTAGTAACAACATTCAGTGCAATAACGATTATTTCGACTCGATCGGCCACCATCTCAAAACCGGTCGTTGTTGAGTTCGCAAACTGCATGCCTACCACCACAATCTGTTCATGTTCATCCGCCAATTCATCATTGGGCCCAACATATGTGCATGTGTTTGTGATTGTAATTATATAAATTTATTTTTGTGAATGCATATAATGTTACATAAAACATAATATGCGAATATAAATATGGAAGAGTGCTTGTGTGTGCCCTCACCTCTAGTAGCACATGCTCGTTTTCAACCTCTACATATACTCACCCAACATTCTTTTCCGTTGCTCTATCCTCTCAATGAAACATCGGTTTAGTTCAATAAATAAATGAATGATGACATATATTTTTATCGGATTCCCCTTTCTAAAATAAACATACACACGATCAATGACGATAATCAGGGCTTTCTATGTCTCACACCTAGGTAATTGAACCTTTACAGTAAAAAAAATTATCAATCATATCAAATCGTATCGTAACAAACATTTCATATATGGACCATCACCAATAACAACTCACAACTCAAAAGATATAGACCATGCGGTAATAAGATCAAAAAATACGTATGTTTGCTGAATAAAATTACATCGCTATGCCATATCTAAGTCTTAATCTAATACAACGTCATGTTCCGTTCCCATTTCAGCATTATCTTCCCAATGTGACATCTACTAATCCCTTATTTCTGATACAGTATTTCTATTCATACGAATTTCTTACTCTGCACGTACGTCTCTTCCTTGTATATCCTCATATTTGTTCATCAAATTGTAGCTCCATCGGTTTTTACAATACCTAATCACAACTACCGTTTTGATTGGATATTTAGAAAGATCAGATATTTACACTCTACCACACTGATCAAAACACAGAACGAACGGAGTAATTTCAAATGCATTCGACAACTTTTAATATTTTTTGACAGCCACTAACAAAATTTGACGTTAAGCAAATTAGTTAACTGTAAGGGAACGAATAGCGAATAAACGATATGATCACCTGAGAAATGCTGTTTAAAATGATCCTAAACTGAATAAATAAACAAATATGTTATTTACTGCGGACATACAACAACCATCCAAAGTGCGTCACTATGAGCAATATGGTGATTTAGAAATCGCCAGTTCATTTGATGTCAAGACGGTGATGTTGCTAACAATAACATGTAAGCTATTCATTCATTCTTCGCTTCACGATCAAATTCGAAAACGACTGACTGATTTTGAAGCAGCAATTGAATTAATCAAAAAAAACGACCCGTTCAACGAACAACCCACCGAGCAAACGCGTCATCGATTTGCTGCACATGAACGTGAGTTCTTATTCTGAATCGGAAACGTTACTTCGAAAAAAGAGCTAAATAATGTATACGAGCAAGAGCGTTAATAACTTGTGTCGTCATTTCATATATACCAACATTAAATGAACCCATTCTTCGTCACCAAATAGTTAAACAAAATATTGACCAAACATTCTCGCTGCTGATGCCGTATTTTTTTGAATTTTATTTATCCTATATCTATGTACGTACATTAGTCATTATTGTCTATTCGCATCGTGGAATAATGTTGAAGAATATGAAGAGCAGTAACCGTATGGGTTATTTTCTTCACACTCAATGAATACATAGTTTTGTACGATAGAAGCAGAATGGAAATAAAAAATAAGCAGACACCATGCATAATTAATTGATTTAACTTGATAGCAGTTACGACGAGATGGGAAATAATACATCAAAGAACATGATGTACTTTGAAGATGGTCGTTGTTAAACAATACAAAATAACTCATGAATTCACATACGCAACACGATTGATTTGATTAGTTAGTCAAGAGTGCTAATTGCGATCGGTTAACCGAATCTTATGCATTAAATAAATATATTGTCGAGCAAATGAAATGCTTTCATTGGAACCGGTTAATCGTTTCAATGCATCAGTTGTTCGTCGGCTCATAGCTCATATCCTCTCTATCTCCTGGTGTTCTTTAATTAATACTATATATATATATATATATATATATATATATATATATATATATATATATATATATATATATATGCTTGAAGAACGGTAAAGAAACAAAATTAACAGCATTCCTGTTTCCGGAGTAGTCACATTGTATGAGAAGCACATGGATGCCGTATGACGACTGCCAATATTTTTAAAGGATTAATGAATCGCGCATGAAACTTAAGAATTTTTCGCGAACAATTTTGTTTTTTGTGTCATTTGACGAATCGTTCATAAAGAGAAGTATTGATGTGAAAACGATACTGAACAAACACATCAAAATAATCGTCCCTCTTCGTTAGACAAATATGTAACTGTTAGTATGATAACCTGGTTATTTCGTTGAAACATAACAAAGCCGTAGCATAAAATGCCTACGATGATTTCTATCGTTCTAAATTTTCAGTCTCCTAACTTTTATCCACCACTATAATCTTGTGAAAACTGAGCCCTCTTCATTATGAGCCATATTTGTTCTAATAATCACATCGAAATTTAGTGAACCCTTGGACAGGCGTGAAATCGCATACTCGCCCTTCATGCTTTCCGGGTCCTCAAGCAGAGAATACATAGAAATATATCACCAATTCATCGCATCACTTTCTCAAATACAACTACCTCCGCTCTTACGTCTCAGTTTCTCATATTTCATTACACCTGACTTTTCGCGCTAGCTGCGACAACATTTAAAAAAATGAATCATTCATATTGGAGAAGCATGAGCTTGAGTTCATTCAGTAATTGCGATATAGGGAAGATTAGATTTAAATAGAAAAATAATTGACCTCAGTGAAACCATCAGTATGCAGTGGGATGAGCAAGTGAATCAAAAGAGAACCTGGAAGAAAAAATCTTTTCAAATTTGCATTTGAATAACCATAAGTAGAGGCTGCTGCTCTAATTGTAAACGACATATGCACTTTGTTATACTCATTACTAATAGAACAAGAGGAAATGAGTACATGCAAGAATGATTATCGGATTAATATGATTCCATGTAAGAGTAAATGATGAAAATACATAGAGTATATGAAAATTAAACCATTTAATAATTTACTCAATTACTTTACATTGTTCAGTATGTATTCTAATAAATTCTAAGCATACATATCGTTCTTCAGTTGTTTTTTTTTTTGTATTCACTGTGCAAAATGCGGCCGACCTCATTCATTGCTAGCAGTTTTTCCATTCCTTTTTCTCATTTCCATCATAAACGCTTGAATAGCAATCGAACTACCAACGAATACGTCTTTGAATAGTAACGGTTCAGTATAAATCTTTTATTTCAGCATGGAATTTTTTGAAAAGTTATTACAAACAGCATCAATTTGCACAAAAACAGGATGGAATCGACTGGGTGATTTCTCAAGTGCTTCTTACACTTTATGATTCTCAGCAGCCAAACATTCTCAGCAAATGACGACGTGTATCGATCAAAAAGAGAAGTTGTGTTGTGCCTCCAGCCTTTTACACTGATTCCGCTCAACACGATTTCTTCGTTTTCATACGGTCATTTATCATTCCACTGAAACAGTTGTCGATTCAACTGCTCACGCAACTAGTCACATTTTTGCTAACTGAAAATGTTGAAGGAGCAGAATAAATAAATATTTTGCAATATTTTTACTAGAAATATTTTCGTAAGATTTTCCACTGACTTGAACTACCCTACATTAGAATAATTGGATTCGTGGAATATCAATCTATCGGTATGCGCTTTTTATGCTTGTGTGCATATTAATCTGCTGAAAATTAAATGCTTCTTCATAGAGCGTTTTAGACAATATCACAATATATTTATCTACAGCAGATTCACTAAGTCGGTGCAGACTACTTCAGCACGAAATGTAAAGTACAAAAGCTGCACAGGAGTATGCAACTTTATGAGTGCTCTAATCGAGTGCAATTTATTGGTGATACGATTCAGGAAAGATGATTAAGCCGTTAATGCTAATTCAAGATATTCTGCCCACCTTTTGTTTCTCGTTTAATCGTGGAGACAGTTTAAAACAGTTTAAAATTGTCAGTTACACATGTACTTTAAAATCAACGCCATTTACAGTATATAGTCAAGACTTACCAAAATTTTGAACTGACAGAAGCAAAAAATAAACATTCGCTTGTTCATTACATGAGGATTCTTGATTTTGATCACTGGTAAATTCCTCGCAAATAAATTCACAATCATTTAAAAAAGAACACATCTGTATTACGCACAAATAAAAGCACATTTGAAAAATGGTTCGTCTGAGATCGCATTCAAACGTTTCATCCTTAATGCGAAACGATTTATAATAACAAAGGTTATGTTGAATGAAGTATGCATATGAACATAAACGTAACAAGTACGAAATAAAGATAAATCGATTTGAGGATTGTATGAATCGTCCGTATATCAGAATTCAGAAATCCACAGAAAGAACTGCATTGAACAGTAGCTGAGTGAAGAAACTGTTTTTGTTGGAGTCATAATATTTTGAAGCGTGTAATTACATCTTATCTTGTTTTATTTATTTATCTGTTCATTTATTCATTCAGTTATTTATAGATACAAATAATTAAAGCCTAGATAAGAATAAGACGTAGAAATCGATTGGTAATAGCGATTGATTCCGAACCTTTCTTATAAAATAAACCAGCATAAAATACAGTGGTGGGATGGAAAGGGATATGCATGTATGCTGGGTGAAGAAGTATGAATATAAATAAATGATATGAAAATGAAAAAGTATCGATTAAAAATAATGTTCCATTCATAAACTAAACCATCATTAAACCAAGCACAAGATCATCGACACAAGGAGGCATGAAATACCCTTATTACGAAGTTTGTTGCTTATTTAAAGTACTCATTGATGAACTCAATTGAATACCCATCAATATATCTTTGAGGATTACGAATGAATCATAATATTGTCATTTAATTTCATATTTTATTAATGAAAGCGAGTTGTTTCGTCATTCCATGAAAATATTCACAATTAGATGAAATACTAGACAAAGAGAGCTAGTTTAGTCCACAAACGAAGTGATAATTATAGATAAAATAAGCGAATGAAGTAGATTCCAAGCAATATCAAAAGAGAATAACGTGGAAAGAGATTAAGCGATCAATGAGGTATGGTATCAAATCAATATGTGCTATATTCAGTCTAGCACCTTCAACGAGTATAACAGTGATTCGTTTCGTTTCAGGTTTAGTTATAAACAAGCCGAAGTGCTTTAAGCATTCATCACACACTACGAACATACATGAATCGATCGTTATTATCATCAGCCAGCCTTGCTTCTTCTATCTCGTCCCTTCCCTCATTCATTCTGTTGGTTATTCATTTTGGTGTTTTTCATTTACACAATGAGAGCAGATATAAGCTATCCTATACTGCGCTGATACAAGTGCTCAGCCGTTGCTTTTTTGATTTAAGTATATCCCATACCACACATGCTCGGAACAAGATATTCGCGGATTTCTTCTGCAAAGCAATCACATAAGAATTTTAAGTGAATATACGATAGCAGTGAAATGAGTGATGTTCACTTAGTGCTGGATGGATCTAGTGTACTTTCCATTCCACACTTTTGGCAAGATGTTCTATTCCATCCTATTCTGCTCTTCTAGTGCCCCTATTCCATTCTGTACTGTTCCTGTTCCCTCGGTCAGAAAAATAACACGATAAAAGTTGTGGCAATTAGAGTTGGAAACATGTTTTTTTTGGTGTTTTTAGTGCAAAACGGAGAAGAAAAGAAGATTGTCTACGCATAGAGTTGACAGCATTTGGCAGTGTTGATTGGGAAAAACGAAGGGTTCAGGGCTTTGGTAACGGCATCTTTGAACAACGGAGGCACCGTAACCTTCAGACTTTCGTTGCAAATTTGTTATGACGAATGGAAATTGGCCACTCGATTCTGGATTTAAAAAATTTACCAATGTAAATGACCCTGTATGTGCTTGTCTGCCGCTATTGGCGGGCCCAACTGATCTCGAACGTTGCTTCGGGCGCGGTGCGCCCCAACAGTTCGGTCCGAAACCAACGCACAGCTTTCTACAGTGATGAGTATGAACTAAACTGATTTGTTCAATCCGACTCAGTTCTTCTGAGTATAAATTTTTATTGGGCGTAAAATGTTTTGATAGACTCCTTCTTGGGTGTTTTGATAATGTTTTGATAGACGATTAACCTCTGGAAACAGGGTGTTGATTCAAAATAGAGTCGCACCCTCTAATTATTATTTCCTGAGTGAATGTCTCACCAACAGCCTTCTGCAGTTCTGAGAATTAACCGCGATAATTAATTATCATGTGATTCGTTTACTGACATTGTACTGCGAGCAATGTACTACTTCGTGGAATTGATGTAACTTAATGTAAAACGTAGAATACAGCAGTTTGAAAGAAATACAATAAGAATAAATAATAATGAGAATGAATTACAGCAATAGCAATAATAATAATAATAATAATAATAATAATAATAATAATAATAACAATAATAACAACAATAATAATAAATAATAATAATAGCAGCAATAATATCACGATTGTAGCCGTCTCATAACTACTGCAGTGCTTTACAGAAAACAATTGAAAGAACAGCCAAAATTTATTCTCTTCTGTTCTATTCCGCTCCACTGCTGCTCTTTCTATTTTATTCTGTGCGTTCTTTTCTGAAACTGTTCTACTCTATTGCATGGAACGGAATAAGGATGGAACATTTTAAGTGGAATAGAAAGATCACAAGTATTCACATATCTGCAAAAGAATAACAAATGCGAGAAATCACATTCGATACGGGTAATCTGCAGATGACCTGAATCATTTAATGTCCACTGAAGCTGTGATATCCATTTTAGCGGTGCGTAAATAATGGAATGGAATGATGTTGGCTGTACACGGACTAGTGAAAACTGTAATTGCTGACTGGATAAATGAATTCATTTTGCAGTTTAATTGACTCCTCTCAACAATGTACATATTCATAAACAAGTTTTTTTTTGCTGAAATCTAGTGGAAGTCATGGAAAATTCTTATTTTCGAGGTTGTTGAAAGAACATTCAAATGAGACAAGACATTAGAGTGGTTTATTGTAAATGTGCATGAATTGCATCATTCAGTTACAAGCTGGTGGTAAAGGTCATATCTGGACTGTTCGTTTTTTCGTTTACGAATCAATAGAGACATCATCATTTCATCTCATCTCATTTCATTTATTCTTGTTCTCTTCACGCAAAAACACATCTTCAACGTTGGCTTTCAAATACGAAATTCAACGATTTATAGGCCTCAGTTTCCAAGAGGAGAACTTCCATTGCACTGATAACATCAACGATTCGTTTTTGTTCATTTAAGCAACTCGAACGTCTCCATAAGAAACATGAAATAGTGCTGCAATAGCTGCTTGAAAGGAATGCGGCATCAATCACACTCATATGATATTCATCCGTTCGTTTCATAGAGCAGCACGCACGCGTTCAGTGGGTGAGTAGCTGCTGCTGCATGAGTGCAATGACAAACGCTAAAGCAAGCACGATGCGCCCTGCCAAGTATCTCGTCACTCTGCAATCGCATACGCTCAGTGTTATTATTGCTTTCACTCTTCTTCATTGCGCTATTGCCAAAGATCCAGCCAAGTGCTGAACCAAATCATAACTCGTAGTGCAGTCATGAACTCTGCTCTAATGCAGCACGTCCTTATCTGAAATGAAGCAACGAAATCTTAATTTGCTTGAAATGATTGCGCTCTTTTGTTCATTTTTCACAGATGTTCGTATGGTTCTGTCGCCAGGTCTTATGTGTTTGCATTTACGTATATAGAGTAATATCGAACGGCAGTCATCCTGCGGTTCTCTCCCTTTGC
Source organism: Anisakis pegreffii (assembly GCA_035041965.1). Taxonomy (NCBI): domain Eukaryota; kingdom Metazoa; phylum Nematoda; class Chromadorea; order Rhabditida; family Anisakidae; genus Anisakis; species Anisakis pegreffii. The sequence continues at coordinate 28,790 of JAPYMA010001817.1, read as the reverse complement.
TCGTCGTAGGGTGAGGCAAGCGAACGAGTTTTCGGTAGTGTGGAACTTATACGCTAAGTATCAAGAAGAGTTAATCTGCGGAGTCAGGTTCCCGTTTGTCGCTTGAAGTTTATGGGGAATAATATACAGCCTCCGGAGCACATTCAGGGATGAGGCACGCACGCATAAGTTAATATACAAAAGCGCAGAGTTGTCCGCTCATTACTTATCTATATAACAACGTTATAGTTGTATTCTTTGTCAACTTCGCTTTCCTTTGATTTCGTGCTGTGGGATAGATTGGCGTCGGTTTTGAGTGCTCACCGAATAGACTAGATTTTGTATTGAAGGATATCTCGTAAAATGTCGATGTGCTTGAACTGAATGAATCTTATTTCAGATGTCTTCTATTCACTATAAGTTCAAAGCAACATTGGAGTACAAGACACTCATTTTCAGTGGATTACATATATCAGTCAATGATTTGAAGAAAGAAATTTGTGAGAAAGAAAATATCAAGGCATGAAATTACTAATGTTTATTGATCCTTTTTGTAGTTGGATTTCACCCATAAAATGCAATACGTTTTTTCAGTACTAAGTAATTAGGTTGAATTGCTGATGCAGTCTTATTGTTAGACATGTCTCAATTACTGAGCGTGATCAGAGGTTTTTGTATGGTAATTATCTGTCTAATGTGGATGATGGGCCGTTACTGTCTGTTTAATTTTAAACCAAAAGTTTTAATCTACCCCCAGATCAAATCGTCAAGACTTAATGAGATGAACTGGAATTCGTTATCATTCCTATTTCAATCGCCTGGATTTTCTCGATTTTTGCGGGGTATTATGTTATTCTGAGTGCTGAAAGCTTAATTACTGAATTTAATTAAGAAATTATAAAGTATATAGTTACCTTTAAATCTACCCAAAAAATTTTGATCACTATTGGATCAGGCCAGTTTCATTGCGATTCCGATCTTGTTCCTTTGGATCCTGGATTTACGGAGTTCTTGCAAATTATCCCTTAAAACTTTCTGTACTCTTTACAGGCTGATTCTTTCGATCTTTTGCTAACAAATGCTCATACAAAACGTCAGTATACAGCGGATGAATTTATTCCACGTAATTCGTCAGTGATCGTTCAGAGGACACCGCGAGATAATGCCGCAAAATTACCGAAAGTACAGTAAGTGTTAACATGTTATCATTATACCTCTCGATAAAACTATTTTCGATTTGAATCCTATTTTCACTTTTTTTAAAATTGGTTCTTCCGCTCTTGAAAGTGTTCTTTCGGCAGTCGTATCCTACCGTATGAATGTGAATTTTTGTAGAGACTCAACCAATTCGGGTATAGTCACCAAAGCTGCTACAACCAGCGACAATTTCACGGGACACATAGTATCGGTTTGTTTTTGTTTGCATTCGAGTCTTTGTTCTTGTACCTTTCTTAATTGAATGATTCTTTTCGTGAAATTATGTTCATTTTCTTGCAGTTATCTTTTCACGCTTTTCTTGATAGCCGAAATGAACGTTGAAATGAATATACTTTTAGGAGCAGTTCAATCAGTTGAGTGAAGAAGAACGTATAGCACATATCAAAGAAGTTTCTGCTTACAAATACCAACCATCCAAGTGAGTTCTTATTTTCGTATTCATTATAAACCTCTCCACGCCAATTGATTGTACTCGTTTACTTGTCTCTTCTTCTGACACGTTTCTTATTGACCACATAAAAGACTCCATGTATCAGCAGCAATACTATTCAGAAATGTAGTTGGTGCAATACGCAAGCTTAGATTTAGGCTCATACTTCATCAACTCTTTTGATTTATGAAAATGATGGATTGAATTTCAGTTTCCAGAAGAAGTCCTCGTCGATTCTATGGGGTCCTCCACCACCGACTTATCAATGCAATCGTTGCTCGCAATCGGGTCATTGGTACAAAAACTGCCCAATGGTAACTGTCATATCTTAATAATTGTGTTCGGTTGTGGTTAGTCTGCCACAAAACATTAACATCGTTATTATTATCCATCGTTATTAATTTTATTTTTAATAATATTAATTTTATTACCGGTTTTCCTCTTCTCTCTTCATTTATATGGATGGTTCATACTAATTATCAGTGATCAGTGACCATGTGTCTATCACTCGATTGCACCTTCTTCGCTCATTTTTGCACCTCATTTTGAGTACTTCAATCGTGTATTATATATAATCGTATCATATTTGTTACCTCAATTCTAATGTACTTATCCTGATTGGATAGAGTTCATAGCAAACTGAATCAAGTTACTGAATTCAATCACTGGTATTCATGTGCTTATGAAATGCGACTGGTTACGGATACATTTGTTTGTTCGTTATGAACTCTATCACTTCTGTTGACGGTTCCTATCAGCTACGTAAACGCTAGTCATAGAAATATTTGCCCAATCGGTGAACGAATTCTCAAGTGATCGACCAGGAGAAGCGAATGAATCTTCGTTCGTCAGTGTTTCTAACCAATGGATGTTGCGAGTGAATGATTATGTTCCTTCAGACGAAAGATGTTGTTTTGTTGATTCGTTTATATTATGCCTTCATTTTGCTGCTTCCATCTGAACATTCATTTCTTGTTGTCGATATTGGATGTGTGAACGTCATCATACCGAGGCTATTGGAACGTTTCATTTTTTATTAATTCCATTCCATAAACATTCTTTTGTACGTGTGATAACACTTTCTTGTATATGTATGTCAGTACTGGTGAAACAATTTACTGTTATCATAAAGCCATTTTTATTCGTTGACCGATCTAATCTTGCTCCGTTGACATCTCATCCTCTTGCAATATGACTATAAATGCGCAACTTTCCCTCAGAAAGTGAATTTTTTGTGGAGTTTTGTATTCATCCTCAGTCTTTCATGCAGTTGTTGTCTTGTACATATTTAAGAAATGTTCCGAAAGTTTGATGTCGCCTTATTCATTTATTTATGCGAAAAAGTAAATTTCAAAAGGCGATCCAGCACACAACAATTTCACTGCATATTTCATTTCGATGAGCATTTGAGAATGCATTGAATTATTGGTAATTCCGAGGAGGATTGATATTGCTTGGAACGATCCACGTAGCAACTATCCATCGAATAAGTAAAGTGAACTCGTCAAAAAATTTCACTAACATTTTATCAAACCTCCAACCGTGCATACCTTCTCGAGTGTTCTAAACATGAAAAACTAAGTCGTGCTATCTAGTATTTATGTTGAAATCTCAAGCAAAAACAAGCTTTGTCAACAGTTCCACGATGTGAAACATTACCATGTTCAAACAATAGTTGTTCGATTAGGATCTGATCCTGCACGTGTATCGTTTTGTTAGTCATAAGCCTTGGAGAGGAATAAGGAACGCAATTGATGTCTTACTTGCCAACTTCTTTCATACGTTCTGTCTGTCAACTTATTCAGCGTGTCGCCAAATGCTGTCACATTAAAATCCAACTTCATTATTTCACTTTGAATACTTTCAGTGTTACGGTCTTGTTACAGTCAACATATGTTTCATCTATAGGTGCCAATAACATTTTATCAGCGGGTGTGATGTTTGAAGCAGTTTCTCTTTGTCTTATCCTCACATCTCTTAGCGTATAGTTTCGATCAAAGAATCGTTTGTTATAGTTGTTCATATCGAAAAATTCTAACTTTTTGGTTGTTGTTCACTTGCGATGAGTAATGTTTTTTGCAGTGTTTCCACCATTAATTCTGTTTATTTGATAGTTCATGAACTGCTGATCGAATCGCTATCATTGCGCTAAGTTCGACGATTTTGCCTCTAAATATGAAACGAATTACCAACTGTGAACGAATCCTGAATCATTTCTGAAAGTATTGTTCGAAAATTTTGGAATACCAGTATCATTGAGGCTTGAATAGATGAAAGAACTGGTTGTATCCGAAAGTTCCTTGAAATGAGGTACTAGAAGTAGGAAGCAAAATCTTGCTCTGCATGTTCTTCTCTTGGGTTGTGATCCTTTCGAATGTAAAATTTTTTCTATTTCGATCGATCTTCGATATTTTGACGTTTGTTAGATTTTCAATCGTTTTTTTTTTTCGTAGAGATGAAATTTGTTAATGAGTACAAACTCTATTTTTTTGTTGTACATAATTCGTGAGGTCTTTCATCATTGTTTATTTGGTCAGGAGTTGCAGTATTATCTTCGCTATCTTTGTTTTTCCGGGTAACACCTTATCCAATTCACTAACGTTTCCAGCTAACCGGTTTGCTTTATTGTCACTAAATGATTCTACCGAAAGCTGACCATCAATTTTGCCCATCTGTTGTGTTCTTGATTTACAATTTTCATATAATTATAATCGATCACTTTATCGATAATAATGTTTCATATCCCAGTTGATTCTTTCTGTCTTGTTATCACATTCTCATTTCATGCCAAATAACTAACCAACAACGATTGTTTTGTACGAATCGGAAACTGGAGCTGTCTTTGTTGTAACTTTGCTGTTGGCTATAAGTTGAAATTCTTATGATGAACTAACGCTTCAATATCTCATTATATAAGTGTCAGCAGTTATGGTTCATTTACAGATTCGTTGTAAATATGCATTGCTCATGAAATAGTACTTGCTTGCACTCGGTCTCTTGTATAGCAAACTGAAGAAGTGATACCTTAAACTGCTTATGGTCATATCATATCACATGCTGTTGTCTTTCATTCTTTCATTGATTCGTTCTTTTTTTCGTCGTCTATTATTCATGAAAAATATTCAGTATAGCCATTACGGTGGAATAAAAGTGAAGTTAAGAGGAGCTTGACTTCGGCATCGTACGTTCGTTTCTTTTCTTGTATGTTTTTGCTGCTAAACGGCGAAACGTTTTATTCTCATTTCATTTTCAACGGCATTATATTGTTGAGGATGATGAGATTGTTCAGTACAGTGGTTGACGCGTACACAGCTTCCCGTAGGAGTAAATGCGCTTTCTGGTTTTAGATGGACTCTATTCCAAAATGATCTGTCCAGTTTTGAAATTAACAGTTGTAAAATTCATATTTGAGAAAAATTTTTGTTTGTTGAGTGACTGATTGATAAATGTTATCAATCGAGTGTTTTTCTTTCACCTACCAGCGTCTACCACTGAAAAGAACAAAATGTTGCTTCTATCGGTGGAGGTTAATTAATTTCGTAGCAAAATTATAGATCGCAAAACTATTTTATTTTTGATATCTCAGTTAACTTCCCTCAAATGTTAGCCTTATAGAATAAGAATAAGCATGTTTATTCACACAATTCTTTTGAAATAGTCTGCCTTTTATCAGAATTCAATACAGTGATAATGCTGAAGATCTGAAAAGAAAGCAGCGTGATTCTGATAAATGTGTAGTTTAAGAATAGCTTGCCTGGAATCTTGCAAATTCACCAACTGAAAGCATTTGAAGTTGTTCTTAATTTTATTTCATACCAAATTGATCGCATTTTCAGTCATCTTTAAAGAATCTTTCAGCTAAAACTTCAAGACATCAAAACAATGAGTTGGTCACTGATGTTAATAAGAATGCAGCGGTCTCACAGCGCGAGCAAAGCGCTCTCTTTTAGCATTAAAACGCAGTGATCATTTTTAGAGTTAGTTTAATGAATAGAAATAAAAACAGATGTATCTGCATCAAATGCATTATGAATAACGCAAGGAAATGATGTTGATTTGAAGTATGCTTTTTGAATCTTATCTGTTTACCATTAATTTGAAACAGTGAAAGATTTCACCGTACCAAGATTACGAAATCAAGAAATGGTTCTAATGATAATCACCTTCATATCATCATCATTGTTGTAATGAAGGAAGGAAAGGTGTTATTATTTGAAATGCACATCTGGTGGAATTGATCAAGCAGTAGTAGTTTTGAATGAAATGACAATGAAAGTGTTTATTAGGATGGTGTTGTTGACGTGGTGTTTCAGTTGAATACACGGCGCACGACTGGCATCACAATGGACGAATTGATGGAGACAACTGCAGATGATCCGTTGGCTATGTGGCATCCATCGGGCAAATATGTCGTTCAAATCATGCATTGGAAAGCACGTCAACAGAAGAAAACCGAATTGTCGAGAGCGCCAGAACCGGATACTAGGTGAATATCTTGACTGCACAATCGACAAAATGATTATTTTGTTATGCTGAATTTGTATTTATAACTTACGGTTGTTGCTGATTATTCATAAACTTACGGTCGATCTTTTTTTGTGCATAAATATGTAAATGTTCGGTGGCATGATTGAAATGTTGAAGAGAAAACAGTCGGAGTGGATTTTTGTTGCAGTTTGAGAGGATATTTGATTGGTTGAATTTTCAGGATTATTCCACCAGAGTTGAAGTGTCCATTGTGCTCACAGTTGCTGCGAGATGCCGTTTTAACGACTTGTTGTGGTGACAGCTTCTGTGCTGAATGCGTTCAGCAACGTCTACTCGAATCCGTTAATGCCAAATGCCCTGGTGCGAATTGTATCCAACCGTCCATTTCTGCTGATAAAATTGTTCCCAATCTCAAGGTTTTATTTCTCAGTTCATTTTAGTGATCATTTCATTTGCTAGTTTATTTGAGGTGCCGAACTCTTGGTCACTGACTAAGAATTTAACGACCGAAACTGCATAATTACCCTCTATTATTTTGTTAAAAGTTTTTATCTACCACTACTAGATCACGTCAATTTCATTGCGTTTTAGTGCGTACCCATCGAATCTTAAATTTTACGGTATAGTTTTTATTAACACTGCTTGATGGAGAAAAGTGAACTTCGTTCATTTTCTGCTAGGGTTAATCAGTCAGTGATTATTTTGTTGTGTTTCCTCGTTATTCTCAGTTTGTATTTACAACTTTAATTCTCAGGTGCGTCAAGCTGTCGAAGCTTTCAAGAAGGCAGCTCCATCAGCACAGACTGCTGGACCTGCGAGTGCTCTGCAACAAACACCTGTCGTTCAACAACAACAACAACAACAACAGCAGCAGCAGCAGCCATCCGTCGATGCCAGTGGTTTGTCATTGTTCTTCTGAGATGTTAAGTACCATCAGCACTCGTTTTATGTGAAAAAGATAAAAATTAAATCACATTTTCAGTTAATATTGAAGAGATGTCAAAAGTTCAAGCACAGCCAGTTCCTCGTGTTCGTATCGGTCTTTTGAATCGTCTACAACAGCAACAACAGTCCCCTTCCTTAACCAGCACTCCTCCGCATCAACAGAATATGCTACCAGCTACTACTCAGCAACAACATCAACAAACCCAACAATTAACATCACAGACAACTCAGGTAGATCCCCAACTTTATTTACGACGCATTTCAAAAATCTAATGGGAAAATCTATGCCTACACATGATTTATCCATTTTTATTTCATTGTTACTTCTTTGATTAATGTTTGTCTGTATGAGAGAGTGGATGTATGATTACTGATGTTACTATTCCAGTCAAAGTGTTCTATTCGAAGGACTAGATCAGAACAGTTACTAGATCAGAAGAACAGAACGGCTGAAGGACGGAATAGAATAGTTTGCCAAAAGTGCGAAACAGAAAGATCACTATAGAAAATGAGCAATAAAAGAGTAACAATAATAATGAACTGAATTGTAGTCGTCAACGTGTTCACCTTCGTTATCGCAAGCTGATGTTGATGTCAATGTGCAGCAGCAGCAGCAACAGCCACAGCAAGTGATTATTCGTCCATCTTTGCCTGTACAGTCACAGTCTCAGTCGCAACCTACAGTAGCATCCCGTCAGCTGCAGGCTGCCACTCAAGCGCAACCACCTTCCTCTCAGTTGCAACCACCACTAGCGCACCAGTCACCTTCAAGCCAACCTCCCCAACAACAACAGCAACCACAAATACCAACTCTACTATTACCCCCACCAACACATCAGCATCAGCCAACTCGGCAACCCGCTCTGCAGACACCCGCAGCAGCAAATGCCCGTGGTGGTGTTTTGAGTGCTCCTCCATCAAATGTTCGTACAGCATCAATGCTATTAGCACCACAAACAGTTCTACCAATGGGTTTGAATGTGCATCAGCCACCACCTGGTTACTCAATCAGTAGCACGTCAACTGCACAGCAACCGATCATTGCTACTGTACAACCACAACTGCAACCAGTTGTCACTTCTGCTGTCAGGTTGGTTAATTGTCACTGGAGATCAGTTCAATATTCTTGCATAAACCGGAGACAGAAACCAACGAACGAACATTTCAGAGGAATGGGTTTACCATCAATGAACGCACCTCCGCCATCTCTTATGGTACAACATCCACCCGTGCAACCGCCACCACCTGGTATTCGCTTGTTTCGTTTGACTTTGACGAGTCACTGCTATTCAACTGGATGTTACACTTTCAGAGTGTTTTGTATATGATCTATTTGTGATAATCCTAGGGAGGAAGCATACACTCATCTTAGCGAGAACTGTTTTTAAGCGTTGTTGAATCGTCACGTTATGAATATTCAGTTGACGTATAATCATTTTGATTTATTGTTAGGTCTATCATCTGCAACCACATTCCCATCAGTGCGCGCTCCACCGCCCGTTCGCGATGCATGGGATGAATTTATCGAACGAAAAGAGAAGGTATTCACTTCATAATATTCTCCTCGGACTCTTTATCATTATTAACAGTGATGATAATATTGAATAATATATTAATTGGTATAAGCCAATTATAACGTTGTTGTTTTCACCATTGCTTAATTTAAAAAGTTTTCGTTATAAGCCTAATGAAGCGCTTAATAAAATTATGTAGTACTGTGTGCAACATGAGATGAAATGTGGTGAATATTTACTTATCACATAAAGATATTAACAAATTTTTAACGTGCTATTGTCTTTCGAATTTCACTTTTAATGAGGTTGTTGATGAATCGTGATGACTATTTTGACCACACACGAACACGTCATATCACTAAAAACTTTACTGAACTTTAACAAAAAATAATTACTGATGAGTGAGTTGTTTATTTTAAAGGATCGTTTATTAGTGGCAAGCCATACGTCACGTCGTCGCCATTCATCACCAAGCGAATCGTACTCATCATCTGAGTCTTCTTCTGAATCGTCGAGTAGTTCGCGCTCACGTTCTCGTTCGCGATCCAGCTCGTGGTCTAGGGATCGTGAAAGGGAACGAACTCGTCGTAAACGTCGTCGTAGTAGTCACAGCAGTCGAGAGCGAAGACGCACTCGACGCACTGAGTTTGTTTTTGCTTAACGTTTCTAGACACATTTTCATGGTGAAAACCTTTTTCGTTTTCACGTTTTTAGGTTGCATTCAGCCGAGTTGCAGGTAAGTGAATGAATATTTTTTGATCAGCGACTGCTTTATAAACATTGGCAAACAAATATTATATTAAAACTCCCAGATGGCGTTACATTCTAATGTTCAAATCGTTGTGTGAACGTTTATCGTCGAAAATATGTCACCACACTAAGAGCAAAGCTAGGTTGTGACTGAATTGTTCCCATATAAAATAAATAATAATCTGATTTCTAGCTTATCGCATTCGCCATCCCGTCCTTATGTTCTACCGGCATCAGCGGTCTCATCGTCACGTTATCATCGCAATCATCGTGACAATTCCTTATCACATTCGTTTTTTACACAACAGCAACATGCCACTCATCCCCACCCTCACGCGCCCAATTCAATGGCAATTAATACGAGTGGTATCCCATCGGGCAGTCCGTTCCCTCCACCGCATTCTCATCGAATACCGCCACTGATCACCTTCCCGCCACCACCCTTTCTTAATCTTCCTCCGAATACTGCTGCATCTTCATTCGGTGCTTTTCAATCCACTCCAACCAGTCTCATGTCGACCAATTATCGTAACACTACTACTCGTAATGCTGCAACTGGTGCCAGTCCATTCATGTTTGACGAACGTTCCCAACGACGACGATCTCCTCGCTTACCCGAACCCGATAGACGGTATCTATTTTGTATTTGCTTTTAACTCTTACTTTAAAATTGGTATCAATTACAACAAAATTCAACCGCTTTTATTTGTAGTCAATGAATGAAAATGGTAATTTTCCGCGTAAGTTATATGTATTCATTCATTTATTTGTTTATTCAGTCGAAAATTTCAACTCATCACGAGTTTATGCCTCTCTGTTATCACCAAAAACATATCTTTACTTGTTTCCGCACAGTTAACGATATTAGCGCAGGGAATTTTTCGTCTTCACGAGATTAGATTCTGATTTCGTGATCATATAGATACTCTCCCACATTGTCCAATGATTTCCTGGAACAGAGACTGGAAATAGGCCAGAAAATAACTCTGATTGACCGAAGGAACATGCAGTCGATGTTGAAAACAACCGGTAGCTGTAAAATCTTTCCGCACCAATAATAAATAACGATTTTAATTGCTATAATCGAATGAATGTTCAGTGGTCGGCATATTAACATTCTACAGCTAAGCAGTCATAAATCGTAATACCTAGTTCGCAAAAAATAACTCAGCTCCCGCTCAATCTTGTTAAATTTTTGACTCCAGCTCCGGATTTTTCGAGACTTCCGCTCCGGCTATATTCTCAATAATTCTGCTCCAGCTTCCGCCTCGCGTTTTCGAAAATATCGGCTCCAGCGTCGCATTTTTGAAAGTTCGGCCCTAGCTGTAGCTCCACTTTCGAAGGATTTTGTTCTAGCTCTGGCTTCAGCCGTACATTTTCAAATCCTTCAAAAGTTTTCAAAGCTCTGCGTTCTTAAAAAGTATGGCTCCAGCTCCGGCTTCGCGTTTTTCAAATACTAAAGCTTCAAAATTTCCTCTGCTCTGTTCCGGCTCCGATCTTACAGGTCGTAGCTCCAGCTACTGAATGTTGCTATGATATATTTATGGTAGGCTCCGCATCACTAGTCATGAATACTCATTGCCATGCATAATTAACCACAAGCTAGTATCAGTCCAGTAAATAATCGTAACATTTTGCATTTGTCCAAAACAGTCGGCAAACCAACGCTGTTCAAAATATACTTATCATCTTGGAATCAGTCAACAATAATACCAGTGCGGTGCAAGTCATGTAAGTCATTCAGAGGAGGGACACGGACTGGTGGAGGCGTTAGAGAGAGGGAACGCGAAAAGGAGCGAGATAATGAACGAAAAGAACGTTCTCGAACGGACGATAGCAGCAGTAATCGAAGACGTGCTCATGTAAATACCACGAAAAAAAGAGCTGAAGGCAAAGTGACTCGATCAAGAGAAACGAATGAGCGAGAACAGCGACGAAATAAACCAGCTCATAAGGTAGTCTCACTTCATTGCATTCATTTTTTCTCGCAACTGCTCCCCAATTAATTCAAACCAATCCTTAATTAATAACTACCGTTCAGTGAAGATTTATCCAAAAATTATGGCGAATTCCAGTTTCACATCATTGATCAATAGATTATGGTCGATGAAATTAGCTTCTAAAATAATCTGACTTAAATTCATTCGGAATGTCTATACTTCCAGCAGCAGCAGCAGCATCGAGAAGGAGGTGTAAAAAGGCGAGAAAGGAGCGAGACAAAGGGAAGCACGGTTGCTCATGATCAGCTAGAAAAAGTGAAGAGGGATGGCAAAGTTGTTGATGAAATCAAGATGCGAAGAATGGAGGATAACAGTGTGATTGTTGAAAAGGAAGAAAATGACAAGAAGAAGAAGAAGGATGAGAAGAATGAGGAGAAGGAAAACGACGATTTCGGTGGTACTGGTAGTGATATATTGATAGAAAAGGAGGATGAGAATAATCAGACGATGATCGATTTGGGTGAGGCAAAAGAAGTTGAAGAAGCCGAGGGTAGCGAAGCAGTCATTCTCACTGCAACTACTGAGGGAAGTGTTTCGGGTGCTGATGCCGAAAATGAAGAAGACGCTGTGAATGAACGAGATAGAAATGAGAAGAAGAAAAAGAAGAAAAAAAAGAAGAAGCATAAGAAACATGAAGAGGGTGAAGAAGCAGAACGCAAAAAGCATCATAAACAGGGAACAGGGAACAACGAAGAGTTGGTGACCACTAGCGAAGAGCATGAATCGCCGCATAAGAAATCAAAGAAGCATAAACGAAGCCGTGAAGAGAAGGAAAAGCATAAGGAAGAAAAGGAAAGACGTCGTGAGGAGAGAAAACGTAGGAAAGAAGAACGTAACCACGAGGAAAGTCTTAAAGAAGAGGATGTAGTGAATGATACCGAAATGATTTTGAAAATGGTAAAAAAAGACACCCCGTTGCAACAGCAGCTACGAGAAATTGAGGAGAATGAGATCAGTGAACGGGTAGAAATGAGTAAGGATGATGGATCATTGCTAGCAGCAGTTGTCTCATCGGATTCGGTGATGGAGAAACTGAGTCAACAAACCCCTCAGAGATCGTTTATTGAAATGACGAAGTGTGATAAGGAAAAGGAAGAGAAAGGAGTGGACAGTTCGAGAAGAGAGCAGAAAAAGGGAGGGAGCGAGGTGGTGTCAGTAGAAAGCGATAAAAAGGTGACGAGCAGAGGTGATGACCGCATGAAAACAATTAAAAGAACTCGGGAGGATAGATCTGAGGAAGGAACTAACGAAAAACGGTGCCGAGTTAGCGGTGCAACGGAAAAGCGTACCACTGAGAGGAAAACAGCGGAGGAGGGAAGTGATCGCAGAAAAGATACTGTCAAAAGGGAATATCATGGAGCAAGTGATCATTCAAGAAGACGAGATGAGAAGCATCACTCTAGAGTTAATGTTACGTTGGATAGAACGTCATCATGGACCGAACGAAACTCACATCGTACAGACTCAACGGGAACTCATCATCAAAGCAACAAACGAAGGTTTCTATCTTTATTCGAAATTCGCTAATTTTGCTTCAGTTGGTGTTTATAAAAGACGTAGATTTGTAGCGATTGTGAGTAGAATTTTAGAATGATGTAGTTTCGAAGTTTTAGTCAGTTACTGTAGTATTTGTTTTGATGTAAAAAGCAATATTAGTTTGTTTAAAAGCCGTTCAGCATTTTGTTCAAGATAATAATAATTATTGTTAAAAGTGAATTCGATGTACATTTAAGATCTGAAGTGAAAGACGGAAAAGAGTTGAAGTTTTATAAACATGTTGATGAAGTTGGTAAAAGCAAGGAAACTCGCAATCAAGTGAAACCTAAAATTGAGCACGATACAAAATCTGAGCCATCTATCGAGGAACAACGCCCAGAGAAACGCAAATCTGAGGTTTCATATCCGTTATTTCATTGAGGTCAATGAATAAATGCAGTTGCTTAATTATTTACCTTATTAAACTGATTGGCGTTTTGTAAGTGATGATATCTAGCGGTGTACCCATTTAAGTGGTCAAATGTTCTCTTAATTACAGTTAGAATCGAAGAGGTCACAAGAGAGTACGCTGACGAACAGCAAACGGAACGATGAAAAAGCAACAGTGCATCGTACAAATATTAGAAGCAATGAGGACGAGCGCATTGAAAAGGAGAAAGAAAAATCGAAACGGAGCGAAGAGAGAAGTGAGAGGCGAACCGAATCAAGTACCCGCAAAAAAGGTTCAGCAAAGGATACTGACTCCAGAAAGAGTAGCACGCATCGGAGGGACCGAGAAGATGTGAAAGTTAAAGAGAAGAAACTTGACGATATTAAGGTGTCCATTGAGAACGAATTGGCTGAAGAACGAAAGCTCGATACGTCATCGTCAGGTGGTGATCTACATCGAGATAAGCCGAATATCACTGTTGAATTGAAATATGGTGGTGAGGTTAGAATAGTTTATAAACTCTTTCATTATAATTTTTAAAAAATTTTTCAACCCAACATTCCACTGCTGCTTGATGAAAATGTTTACATCATAAGATGAGACAAGGAACCATCTTTACGCATTGCTATGACAGATTTTGATATCATATAAATTCGCTCTATTCGTAGTAGTAAGTTTGATGATCGCATCAAATTTTCAGAAGAAGGTAACTCGAGAAAATGTTTTCGAAAATCTGGTACCCCAATTTAATGCTCGTCAAAAAATTAAAATGATTCTTCTATCGGAGAGCGAGCGTTTCGCTGCAGATAAAGCGAAGAAGAAGAACGTAAAATAAGGAGCGATCTTGTTACGATGAATGCAAATGGACGTATGGATGGTTGGACGCAGTGGCTACCACAAGTCTGCATTTGAATGGATTTTGCCGAATTCGTGTAATTGCAACAAATTCCCATTCGTCGATTTCGTTTTGAAAACTTGTGAGAAAGAGGAATGATTTTATAATATATTAACAATTTAATGTTGTGTTGCTTATCGACATGTTGTTATTGCTGTTATTTTGCTTAAGCAACATCGTAACCAGTATATTTCATCACAGTTCAGTTTTGCAAACATCATCTAATATTTTTACTGTGTATTCGTTTCCATTCCCTTCCTTGCATCTAAATGTTATCATTTAAATGCTCGTAACTTTTTAAAATACCCCTCTGCACTTGATTCGTTTATTCTTTCGGGAAATGGGCGATTTCAGTGTATTTTGATCATACATAAACAAGTATTTATTTATTACAAATTTTATGATTTTTTGATTGTTTTTGTCTTGAGGAGTAATTATTGTTCTAATCCTCTTGAAGAGATGTTGAAATGTTTTCAGAATTTAATAATGAAATTGTGCGGGTGAGTTATTTTCATGTAGACACGTTAAATTATTATCGTATGTCGTTTGCTGTATGTGGTATCGATTTTCGATCATTCGTACTCAGAATTTATACCAGGTTGGTTTATCTGCTTATACATTCGAATGATCTGAACCGAAAATTTTTATGTCGAAGCCCTTAAGATCAGTAATAGTCCACTCAGTTGACGAGTTTTCTGAATACGATAATGCAATGGGAGATGAACAAGTGAATTTGTTTTCGATTCACTGCGACCACATTTTATGATTGTTTCGTGTTTTCATATCATTTCGTTGAATAATCTATCCGTTTCATTTCCTCTCACCGATATCACACGACCGCTTTGTAAATAACGTTGTTTTTTGTTGTAGTACGAATTAATGTTCGAATATATGGAGGAATAAATTTTTGAAAACATACTTCCTGTTGGTTAGTGTAAAGATTGTGTACTGTCGATTCAATATCAAACTTGGATAATGAAACCACATACAATTGACAAACATCACGAACAAAATTGTAATACTAACAGTTAATCAATGAAAATAAGAAGTTATCATAAATACATCATGCGGATGCATGATGCTATTTCAACGACACAAAAAGAAACTTGTAATGGTAGAACTTTCCTTTTATAGTGTTTCAGTTCTTATCAACAACTGCACCGCTTTATTACTCTTAATTCTTTGAATCTCGGAATGCCAATCACTTTTGTCTTATCAAACTATCCCTCTGATCATTTTCTCACCGATTCTCTGAGACATAGGTTGCTTTATGATACTCAGTGGCTCTTAGCGTAAACAAACAACTGTCAAACAAATTAACAATATTGTTATTAAATCATTCTAATAATTGAAATATCATTCCGATTAATTACCTCACGACTCAATAGTCGTGACAGTTAGATATTCAGTGGTAAAATTCGTAAGCAGATCCTGGTTAGTTTCCATTGCAAAATGTCTCTCTACAGCCATCATCTTAAAGAATTACCTAACGATATAGGCGCATGGGCAATCAAAAACGATTTCTCACTACGCAGAACTGTTCAAACAAATGTTATAAGCGCATTAACAAACAGCAAATGAATTCAAGTAAAATAAATCCTAATCGTTCCACTCCCTAACTTTAACATGAAACAAACCCCTGGCTGTTAGTTTGTGAATGTTGATAATGAACTAGTTTTGAAAATTTTAATTTTGAGAATAATTTTAATGAATTTCTGAATTATTGCCTGCGGAATCTCATTCAAAACCACACACCGAAATTTCAGACATCTGAGAAATCCATAGAGGTATTAAAGTATTGGCATATCCTCCCGACTTCTCCGCTAAAGTCTTGCATTTATGATGATATTGTTTATCAAAACAGCGGTAATACATCATACTGAATAGTACAAATCAAAATAATAATCATAAAACGCAATAAGATTTTACAACAACAACAATAAAACCGATGCATCCTTGAAGAAATCTATCTCACTTAAAGCAACGTATCGCATCGGTCAAATGGTAACATTCAAATGCGATGCAAGACAATAAGTAATTGTAATGCATCACAACAGATAATCATATAACAAATATATTCGTGTACATAAAATGACAGAAAATAGATGGTTGCAAAGAATGATACTTACAATTGCGATTATATTTTCAGGTAAATGTATAAAATAAGAAGCATGCAAAAACGTGATCACTGATCACGACCTAATTTTATTTCTGATTCGTCGTGTTTGAACGAGAAAAAATAAATGATTTGAGAAATGTGGTTATTTAACCATTGCTTATTTATTCGGATCTTGAAATGAGTGAAATATCAAATGAATGTCAATATGAAATTTTAAAAAAATCATAGGGATGAAGTTTGATTGATCCGACCGTATTTAATGCTGTAATTGCTGGTGTTGTATATATTCTTTGATACTGCGGATATTACAGACATTGAAACATATAGTTGTTGCCGCTTATTTGCAGTAGTTGATGCGGGGATCGGGGAATTTTAGGAACCCCATCCCCAACTTTTTTCGAGCCGAGGACACTTTCGAGGTTCCCGAACCCGACCAACAGTCGGTCGGAATTCCGACTGTCGGAATGGCGAAATGCCAGCTAGGTCTGATTCCTACCGAGCAGTTTGGAAAGTCGGTCGGAATTCCGATTGTCGGAATAACGGAATGCCAACTCGGTCGGATTTCGATCGACTGAAATTTCGCCCAGACCCTATCACTAGTCTATAAGACACACAAAACAAAACATGCGCCAGCCATAGCATGCATGAAGACATTGTGCTACAGATTTCTCCGCTTATTAACAACTGATTTCTCGAACTGGTAAGGAGCTAATTCTTGGTTCAGGATGTTGACGGCTTATAAGAATTATTCTTACTAATTCTGGTCAACTTCGTTCGTTCTGAATCTAGCGGTAAAAACTAGTACGACGGTTGCTGCTTGATGAAAGTAAACGTAGTTCGCAAATTACTGGAGAACGTGAACTTACAAATGAGTGGTTACTAACAATAAGCAACGAACTTAATTGAGAAATTAACTGTTATTGATGATGTTTCTACTGGCTGCTACGTGGACTGGCCTGACGTTTCAAAGGCTCTTACTTGTAAGTAAGAGGATGAAGTGACGTTCACCTTCAGCAATTTACCATTCCAGTTTCCATCTTTCTTATGTGGTTACGTTCACGAATTACCTCATTCAATTTTCATTTAATAGAAAGAAAGATGAGCATGTAAATTCTGAAACACTGTCCAAATACTGTCCAAGATTTTGATATGAAAACTCGCCCATGGCGTCTGAGGATCAATGGAGAAGGTTTTTCCGAAGTCACATATTCTACGCAAAAAAAAATTGAGCAGAAGACAGATACGGCAGCTTTTCCTGTGCATGTCTCTAATTTTCAAACATTGATACTCATTTATTAACCTCATAGTAGTACATACTCTCTCATGCTTTAAACGCCACATTATAAATGGTCTATTCAATTTACTTACTTTTCCATTGCTATTATATGCTAAATGACACTTGAAGAGTTGTCCTTCATAAACTCTGTCTCCTTTCGAGAGAATCTGTTATCCTGTTCGAGACACCCCATTTATTTTTTGTCATAGCGTTATGCTTTTCAAAAGAATCCCATTCATTCCTCGAGATCTGTTTTACTATGCCTAAGATATGTGTGACGATCTTCCTATGAAATGTTCCTCAATTCACGATTAGTCATTTCAGTCATATTTTGCTGTATCTCTAACACTTTGCATTAGCACATTTTCAAAATTGCTTCTCAAATCGAAATTTCGAAAGTCCTTTCGGTTTTTTTTTTCTTTCCTAACTGCGATGCAAACAATCGTGGTAAAACCGCAACCAATAGCTGCCGTCATGACAATTCTAAACTCACTGAAACTGAAGATACTGACAGCTTGTGGATTTTCGGTGCAATGTGTGGTAACACGTGGAAAAACATTTATACATCCGTCACGCCACGCACCATTCATATTTTCAAATTTATCCTAATCTCAGCAAAGATATGAGCTTACTTCCACACAAGAACATCAAACTTCGGCCTTAGAATGTGACGTCGAATTGTACCTGGGGGTTTGTGCGGGGCCCCTATGCACTTTGAGATTCTATCTCGCTCATGGAACACCACCAAACCATGCCTGGCAATGTCTTCCTCCATTATGCCTGGCGTGACAGCATCAAAAACACGATAATGATCAACGAGAGGATGAACACGATGATGAACGCACGAAAACACGAAACAATCACATAAATAGCAACACAAAATAACCACTTAAACAACAACAACAGCAATAGAACATAAACAACAACAACGCAATAGAACAATCAAACCAATATTCGCTTAAACACGAGATTTCAATGCCTATATCAAGTCGCACCGTTCGAAACAGGATAACATGAACAAATTCTGAAATAATATCTTGGAAACGAAATCGAATCATGCCAGATGGTATCATTTTGTATCAACTCAAAAGTAGCCTGAGGTCAAGTCAAGCTAATGCCACGTGAAGCTCGACTCAGGTCATAGTTCCTCTATAAGGTATAAGAGAAACCCGAGGAATCCTACCTGGCTTTCTATAGCTTTAACTATCAACTGGGTACTTGAATGATAGAGGTTGAGAAAATTTTACGATGCTACCACGAAAACGCTGCTTCAGAAACACTTGTTTGATAGCTTACACATCAATTCATTCCAACCCTGAGAAGATGTTGTGCTTGTATCAAAGGGAAAATTCTAACCTCTGTGCACAGATCAAACCGCAGTCATCCAATTCAACCCTAACCCGAAATATAAGCTCTCGAATCAGTTGTTGAAGACGGAAGCGATGACTTATGACGTACCTTATCACAACTTATGACGGACAACAACTGCACTGGCAATGGACATAAGGAAATCATCATAGAATTGTATGAATGCCATCATGACACTAGCTAATAGATAAGCTTCGGCGAGTAACCACAAACACCTGAGACTTCGAGTCACCAGTTAGCGACTCGACTCTACAGGATGAGTGGTCCAGGCGAACTTTCCAGACCTACCGCTAACTTCATAAGGCGATTCATACCCTACGTTAGTGAAACTCAATTTTTAGGGAATATTTTCTTCATTTGATATGCCAGTACAGCCATTATCAACACCTGATGATAGCTCTCCCAGAACCTAACTCATAAGTTATTTTCAATACGATAATTTTAGACCATTCGAGTGGATCGATGAGGTTATCGAGTATCTCAGTAGCACAAGTGATGAATGATAACTACACTGGCAATGGACATAAGGAAATCATCATAGAATTGTATGAATGCCATCATGACACTAGCTAATAGATAAGCTTCGGCGAGTAACCACAAACACCTGAGACTTCGAGTCACCAGTTAGCGACTCGACTCTACAGGATGAGTGGTCCAGGCGAACTTTCCAGACCTACCGCTAACTTCATAAGGCGATTCATACCCTACGTTAGTGAAACTCAATTTTTAGGGAATATTTTCTTCATTTGATATGCCAGTACAGCCATTATCAACACCTGATGATAGCTCTCCCAGAACCTAACTCATAAGTTATTTTCAATACGATAATTTTAGACCATTCGAGTGGATCGATGAGGTTATCGAGTATCTCAGTAGCACAAGTGATGAATGATAACTACACTGGCAATGGACATAAGGAAATCATCATAGAATTGTATGAATGCCATCATGACACTAGCTAATAGATAAGCTTCGGCGAGTAACCACAAACACCTGAGACTTCGAGTCACCAGTTAGCGACTCGACTCTACAGGATGAGTGGTCCAGGCGAACTTTCCAGACCTACCGCTAACTTCATAAGGCGATTCATACCCTACGTTAGTGAAACTCAATTTTTAGGGAATATTTTCTTCATTTGATATGCCAGTACAGCCATTATCAACACCTGATGATAGCTCTCCCAGAACCTAACTCATAAGTTATTTTCAATACGATAATTTTAGACCATTCGAGTGGATCGATGAGGTTATCGAGTATCTCAGTAGCACAAGTGATGAATGATAACTACACTGGCAATGGACATAAGGAAATCATCATAGAATTGTATGAATGCCATCATGACACTAGCTAATAGATAAGCTTCGGCGAGTAACCACAAACACCTGAGACTTCGAGTCACCAGTTAGCGACTCGACTCTACAGGATGAGTGGTCCAGGCGAACTTTCCAGACCTACCGCTAACTTCATAAGGCGATTCATACCCTACGTTAGTGAAACTCAATTTTTAGGGAATATTTTCTTCATTTGATATGCCAGTACAGCCATTATCAACACCTGATGATAGCTCTCCCAGAACCTAACTCATAAGTTATTTTCAATACGATAATTTTAGACCATTCGAGTGGATCGATGAGGTTATCGAGTATCTCAGTAGCACAAGTGATGAATGATAACTACACTGGCAATGGACATAAGGAAATCATCATAGAATTGTATGAATGCCACCATGACACTAGCTAATAGATAAGCTTCGGCGAGTAACCACAAACACCTGAGACTTCGAGTCACCAGTTAGCGACTCGACTCTACAGGATGAGTGGTCCAGGCGAACTTTCCAGACCTACCGCTAACTTCATAAGGCGATTCATACCCTACGTTAGTGAAACTCAATTTTTAGGGAATATTTTCTTCATTTGATATGCCAGTACAGCCATTATCAACACCTGATGATAGCTCTCCCAGAACCTAACTCATAAGTTATTTTCAATACGATAATTTTAGACCATTCGAGTGGATCGATGAGGTTATCGAGTATCTCAGTAGCACAAGTGATGAATGATAACTACACTGGCAATGGACATAAGGAAATCATCATAGAATTGTATGAATGCCATCATGACACTAGCTAATAGATAAGCTTCGGCGAGTAACCACAAACACCTGAGACTTCGAGTCACCAGTTAGCGACTCGACTCTACAGGATGAGTGGTCCAGGCGAACTTTCCAGACCTACCGCTAACTTCATAAGGCGATTCATACCCTACGTTAGTGAAACTCAATTTTTAGGGAATATTTTCTTCATTTGATATGCCAGTACAGCCATTATCAACACCTGATGATAGCTCTCCCAGAACCTAACTCATAAGTTATTTTCAATACGATAATTTTAGACCATTCGAGTGGATCGATGAGGTTATCGAGTATCTCAGTAGCACAAGTGATGAATGATAACTACACTGGCAATGGACATAAGGAAATCATCATAGAATTGTATGAATGCCATCATGACACTAGCTAATAGATAAGCTTCGGCGAGTAACCACAAACACCTGAGACTTCGAGTCACCAGTTAGCGACTCGACTCTACAGGATGAGTGGTCCAGGCGAACTTTCCAGACCTACCGCTAACTTCATAAGGCGATTCATACCCTACGTTAGTGAAACTCAATTTTTAGGGAATATTTTCTTCATTTGATATGCCAGTACAGCCATTATCAACACCTGATGATAGCTCTCCCAGAACCTAACTCATAAGTTATTTTCAATACGATAATTTTAGACCATTCGAGTGGATCGATGAGGTTATCGAGTATCTCAGTAGCACAAGTGATGAATGATAACTACACTGGCAATGGACATAAGGAAATCATCATAGAATTGTATGAATGCCATCATGACACTAGCTAATAGATAAGCTTCGGCGAGTAACCACAAACACCTGAGACTTCGAGTCACCAGTTAGCGACTCGACTCTACAGGATGAGTGGTCCAGGCGAACTTTCCAGACCTACCGCTAACTTCATAAGGCGATTCATACCCTACGTTAGTGAAACTCAATTTTTAGGGAATATTTTCTTCATTTGATATGCCAGTACAGCCATTATCAACACCTGATGATAGCTCTCCCAGAACCTAACTCATAAGTTATTTTCAATACGATAATTTTAGACCATTCGAGTGGATCGATGAGGTTATCGAGTATCTCAGTAGCACAAGTGATGAATGATAACTACACTGGCAATGGACATAAGGAAATCATCATAGAATTGTATGAATGCCATCATGACACTAGCTAATAGATAAGCTTCGGCGAGTAACCACAAACACCTGAGACTTCGAGTCACCAGTTAGCGACTCGACTCTACAGGATGAGTGGTCCAGGCGAACTTTCCAGACCTACCGCTAACTTCATAAGGCGATTCATACCCTACGTTAGTGAAACTCAATTTTTAGGGAATATTTTCTTCATTTGATATGCCAGTACAGCCATTATCAACACCTGATGATAGCTCTCCCAGAACCTAACTCATAAGTTATTTTCAATACGATAATTTTAGACCATTCGAGTGGATCGATGAGGTTATCGAGTATCTCAGTAGCACAAGTGATGAATGATAACTACACTGGCAATGGACATAAGGAAATCATCATAGAATTGTATGAATGCCATCATGACACTAGCTAATAGATAAGCTTCGGCGAGTAACCACAAACACCTGAGACTTCGAGTCACCAGTTAGCGACTCGACTCTACAGGATGAGTGGTCCAGGCGAACTTTCCAGACCTACCGCTAACTTCATAAGGCGATTCATACCCTACGTTAGTGAAACTCAATTTTTAGGGAATATTTTCTTCATTTGATATGCCAGTACAGCCATTATCAACACCTGATGATAGCTCTCCCAGAACCTAACTCATAAGTTATTTTCAATACGATAATTTTAGACCATTCGAGTGGATCGATGAGGTTATCGAGTATCTCAGTAGCACAAGTGATGAATGATAACTACACTGGCAATGGACATAAGGAAATCATCATAGAATTGTATGAATGCCATCATGACACTAGCTAATAGATAAGCTTCGGCGAGTAACCACAAACACCTGAGACTTCGAGTCACCAGTTAGCGACTCGACTCTACAGGATGAGTGGTCCAGGCGAACTTTCCAGACCTACCGCTAACTTCATAAGGCGATTCATACCCTACGTTAGTGAAACTCAATTTTTAGGGAATATTTTCTTCATTTGATATGCCAGTACAGCCATTATCAACACCTGATGATAGCTCTCCCAGAACCTAACTCATAAGTTATTTTCAATACGATAATTTTAGACCATTCGAGTGGATCGATGAGGTTATCGAGTATCTCAGTAGCACAAGTGATGAATGATAACTACACTGGCAATGGACATAAGGAAATCATCATAGAATTGTATGAATGCCATCATGACACTAGCTAATAGATAAGCTTCGGCGAGTAACCACAAACACCTGAGACTTCGAGTCACCAGTTAGCGACTCGACTCTACAGGATGAGTGGTCCAGGCGAACTTTCCAGACCTACCGCTAACTTCATAAGGCGATTCATACCCTACGTTAGTGAAACTCAATTTTTAGGGAATATTTTCTTCATTTGATATGCCAGTACAGCCATTATCAACACCTGATGATAGCTCTCCCAGAACCTAACTCATAAGTTATTTTCAATACGATAATTTTAGACCATTCGAGTGGATCGATGAGGTTATCGAGTATCTCAGTAGCACAAGTGATGAATGATAACTACACTGGCAATGGACATAAGGAAATCATCATAGAATTGTATGAATGCCATCATGACACTAGCTAATAGATAAGCTTCGGCGAGTAACCACAAACACCTGAGACTTCGAGTCACCAGTTAGCGACTCGACTCTACAGGATGAGTGGTCCAGGCGAACTTTCCAGACCTACCGCTAACTTCATAAGGCGATTCATACCCTACGTTAGTGAAACTCAATTTTTAGGGAATATTTTCTTCATTTGATATGCCAGTACAGCCATTATCAACACCTGATGATAGCTCTCCCAGAACCTAACTCATAAGTTATTTTCAATACGATAATTTTAGACCATTCGAGTGGATCGATGAGGTTATCGAGTATCTCAGTAGCACAAGTGATGAATGATAACTACACTGGCAATGGACATAAGGAAATCATCATAGAATTGTATGAATGCCATCATGACACTAGCTAATAGATAAGCTTCGGCGAGTAACCACAAACACCTGAGACTTCGAGTCACCAGTTAGCGACTCGACTCTACAGGATGAGTGGTCCAGGCGAACTTTCCAGACCTACCGCTAACTTCATAAGGCGATTCATACCCTACGTTAGTGAAACTCAATTTTTAGGGAATATTTTCTTCATTTGATATGCCAGTACAGCCATTATCAACACCTGATGATAGCTCTCCCAGAACCTAACTCATAAGTTATTTTCAATACGATAATTTTAGACCATTCGAGTGGATCGATGAGGTTATCGAGTATCTCAGTAGCACAAGTGATGAATTATAACTACACTGGCAATGGACATAAGGAAATCATCATAGAATTGTATGAATGCCATCATGACACTAGCTAATAGATAAGCTTCGGCGAGTAACCACAAACACCTGAGACTTCGAGTCACCAGTTAGCGACTCGACTCTACAGGATGAGTGGTCCAGGCGAACTTTCCAGACCTACCGCTAACTTCATAAGGCGATTCATACCCTACGTTAGTGAAACTCAATTTTTAGGGAATATTTTCTTCATTTGATATGCCAGTACAGCCATTATCAACACCTGATGATAGCTCTCCCAGAACCTAACTCATAAGTTATTTTCAATACGATAATTTTAGACCATTCGAGTGGATCGATGAGGTTATCGAGTATCTCAGTAGCACAAGTGATGAATGATAACTACACTGGCAATGGACATAAGGAAATCATCATAGAATTGTATGAATGCCATCATGACACTAGCTAATAGATAAGCTTCGGCGAGTAACCACAAACACCTGAGACTTCGAGTCACCAGTTAGCGACTCGACTCTACAGGATGAGTGGTCCAGGCGAACTTTCCAGACCTACCGCTAACTTCATAAGGCGATTCATACCCTACGTTAGTGAAACTCAATTTTTAGGGAATATTTTCTTCATTTGATATGCCAGTACAGCCATTATCAACACCTGATGATAGCTCTCCCAGAACCTAACTCATAAGTTATTTTCAATACGATAATTTTAGACCATTCGAGTGGATCGATGAGGTTATCGAGTATCTCAGTAGCACAAGTGATGAATTATAACTACACTGGCAATGGACATAAGGAAATCATCATAGAATTGTATGAATGCCATCATGACACTAGCTAATAGATAAGCTTCGGCGAGTAACCACAAACACCTGAGACTTCGAGTCACCAGTTAGCGACTCGACTCTACAGGATGAGTGGTCCAGGCGAACTTTCCAGACCTACCGCTAACTTCATAAGGCGATTCATACCCTACGTTAGTGAAACTCAATTTTTAGGGAATATTTTCTTCATTTGATATGCCAGTACAGCCATTATCAACACCTGATGATAGCTCTCCCAGAACCTAACTCATAAGTTATTTTCAATACGATAATTTTAGACCATTCGAGTGGATCGATGAGGTTATCGAGTATCTCAGTAGCACAAGTGATGAATGATAACTACACTGGCAATGGACATAAGGAAATCATCATAGAATTGTATGAATGCCATCATGACACTAGCTAATAGATAAGCTTCGGCGAGTAACCACAAACACCTGAGACTTCGAGTCACCAGTTAGCGACTCGACTCTACAGGATGAGTGGTCCAGGCGAACTTTCCAGACCTACCGCTAACTTCATAAGGCGATTCATACCCTACGTTAGTGAAACTCAATTTTTAGGGAATATTTTCTTCATTTGATATGCCAGTACAGCCATTATCAACACCTGATGATAGCTCTCCCAGAACCTAACTCATAAGTTATTTTCAATACGATAATTTTAGACCATTCGAGTGGATCGATGAGGTTATCGAGTATCTCAGTAGCACAAGTGATGAATTATAACTACACTGGCAATGGACATAAGGAAATCATCATAGAATTGTATGAATGCCATCATGACACTAGCTAATAGATAAGCTTCGGCGAGTAACCACAAACACCTGAGACTTCGAGTCACCAGTTAGCGACTCGACTCTACAGGATGAGTGGTCCAGGCGAACTTTCCAGACCTACCGCTAACTTCATAAGGCGATTCATACCCTACGTTAGTGAAACTCAATTTTTAGGGAATATTTTCTTCATTTGATATGCCAGTACAGCCATTATCAACACCTGATGATAGCTCTCCCAGAACCTAACTCATAAGTTATTTTCAATACGATAATTTTAGACCATTCGAGTGGATCGATGAGGTTATCGAGTATCTCAGTAGCACAAGTGATGAATGATAACTACACTGGCAATGGACATAAGGAAATCATCATAGAATTGTATGAATGCCATCATGACACTAGCTAATAGATAAGCTTCGGCGAGTAACCACAAACACCTGAGACTTCGAGTCACCAGTTAGCGACTCGACTCTACAGGATGAGTGGTCCAGGCGAACTTTCCAGACCTACCGCTAACTTCATAAGGCGATTCATACCCTACGTTAGTGAAACTCAATTTTTAGGGAATATTTTCTTCATTTGATATGCCAGTACAGCCATTATCAACACCTGATGATAGCTCTCCCAGAACCTAACTCATAAGTTATTTTCAATACGATAATTTTAGACCATTCGAGTGGATCGATGAGGTTATCGAGTATCTCAGTAGCACAAGTGATGAATTATAACTACACTGGCAATGGACATAAGGAAATCATCATAGAATTGTATGAATGCCATCATGACACTAGCTAATAGATAAGCTTCGGCGAGTAACCACAAACACCTGAGACTTCGAGTCACCAGTTAGCGACTCGACTCTACAGGATGAGTGGTCCAGGCGAACTTTCCAGACCTACCGCTAACTTCATAAGGCGATTCATACCCTACGTTAGTGAAACTCAATTTTTAGGGAATATTTTCTTCATTTGATATGCCAGTACAGCCATTATCAACACCTGATGATAGCTCTCCCAGAACCTAACTCATAAGTTATTTTCAATACGATAATTTTAGACCATTCGAGTGGATCGATGAGGTTATCGAGTATCTCAGTAGCACAAGTGATGAATGATAACTACACTGGCAATGGACATAAGGAAATCATCATAGAATTGTATGAATGCCATCATGACACTAGCTAATAGATAAGCTTCGGCGAGTAACCACAAACACCTGAGACTTCGAGTCACCAGTTAGCGACTCGACTCTACAGGATGAGTGGTCCAGGCGAACTTTCCAGACCTACCGCTAACTTCATAAGGCGATTCATACCCTACGTTAGTGAAACTCAATTTTTAGGGAATATTTTCTTCATTTGATATGCCAGTACAGCCATTATCAACACCTGATGATAGCTCTCCCAGAACCTAACTCATAAGTTATTTTCAATACGATAATTTTAGACCATTCGAGTGGATCGATGAGGTTATCGAGTATCTCAGTAGCACAAGTGATGAATGATAACTACACTGGCAATGGACATAAGGAAATCATCATAGAATTGTATGAATGCCATCATGACACTAGCTAATAGATAAGCTTCGGCGAGTAACCACAAACACCTGAGACTTCGAGTCACCAGTTAGCGACTCGACTCTACAGGATGAGTGGTCCAGGCGAACTTTCCAGACCTACCGCTAACTTCATAAGGCGATTCATACCCTACGTTAGTGAAACTCAATTTTTAGGGAATATTTTCTTCATTTGATATGCCAGTACAGCCATTATCAACACCTGATGATAGCTCTCCCAGAACCTAACTCATAAGTTATTTTCAATACGATAATTTTAGACCATTCGAGTGGATCGATGAGGTTATCGAGTATCTCAGTAGCACAAGTGATGAATGATAACTACACTGGCAATGGACATAAGGAAATCATCATAGAATTGTATGAATGCCATCATGACACTAGCTAATAGATAAGCTTCGGCGAGTAACCACAAACACCTGAGACTTCGAGTCACCAGTTAGCGACTCGACTCTACAGGATGAGTGGTCCAGGCGAACTTTCCAGACCTACCGCTAACTTCATAAGGCGATTCATACCCTACGTTAGTGAAACTCAATTTTTAGGGAATATTTTCTTCATTTGATATGCCAGTACAGCCATTATCAACACCTGATGATAGCTCTCCCAGAACCTAACTCATAAGTTATTTTCAATACGATAATTTTAGACCATTCGAGTGGATCGATGAGGTTATCGAGTATCTCAGTAGCACAAGTGATGAATTATAACTACACTGGCAATGGACATAAGGAAATCATCATAGAATTGTATGAATGCCATCATGACACTAGCTAATAGATAAGCTTCGGCGAGTAACCACAAACACCTGAGACTTCGAGTCACCAGTTAGCGACTCGACTCTACAGGATGAGTGGTCCAGGCGAACTTTCCAGACCTACCGCTAACTTCATAAGGCGATTCATACCCTACGTTAGTGAAACTCAATTTTTAGGGAATATTTTCTTCATTTGATATGCCAGTACAGCCATTATCAACACCTGATGATAGCTCTCCCAGAACCTAACTCATAAGTTATTTTCAATACGATAATTTTAGACCATTCGAGTGGATCGATGAGGTTATCGAGTATCTCAGTAGCACAAGTGATGAATTATAACTACACTGGCAATGGACATAAGGAAATCATCATAGAATT
>JAPYMA010001815.1:0-29870 GCA_035041965.1 Anisakis pegreffii | reverse complement strand
GTTGTATTTATTCTCACCTCTCGTACGACGTTCCACAAGACATACCACAATCAGATAACATATTGCCGAGAGTGCAGTCAAAAATGCGAATATCTGCAAAAAATTGCAAAAAAAAAGGAATTGCAAATGAAACGAAATGAAATGAAAAGCAACGAAAATCGATGCCAAATGCAAGAGTGGAGATGTTTTTGAAATAAATGTCGTTACGCGAGGAAAAGAAAACTGTGAAGAATTTGGAGCAGAGAAAAATTTTTCGAAAGATTTATAAATATTCATCGTTATTTCATCGGTGGTCATCGATTTTGAAAGAAATTTTTGGATATCGTATTGCAATTTCAAACTTTCAATGCGGTTTCCATTCAGCTTCCAATTGATCAAACGAAAAAAAGATCAATCGTAAAGACAATTGTAAAATCAGAAACTCTGAAGAGGTATTCTATTGAGTGTGAATGGAATAAACGGAACCGATGCGACGACGAACGGTTTCGAGTAATAGAACAAATAGCACGTTCCGTATGCCTCTCGCAAGCACACTTCCACTCCGATCGCGAACAAAATTCCGGATATTGTCGCTAGCAACAGCACTACACTCATCACTGCGGCACGCTGAATCAGACTCTATCAAGAAATATTCAATTTGTGAATTCTATACATACGTATGCTTATCACGAATCAAAGTATATTCAGAAAGGTGAATTCAGCAAGTTTGAATTATGAATTCATGAAAGATAAAGTATCAATAGTGTCAGTTGATAATGACAATGGTTATGATTCAATTGCGATGATATTCATTCGGAAAGAACTGCTTATGTGTGCGATTTCACTGATACAACCACTCGAAATGGACCTATCTCGATCGCTTAAATCATCGAACATGTCAATAGGATAGATGTCTTCGTATTGCATAAATCATTAGTAATGCTTCAGTGAAACATTCCTAACGAGAAGAGCATTTACAAAAAAATCATCCGAGAATCTAGAACAGCAAATCCAACCACTATTAGTACTGTGTTGCCGGACGATGCAGAGCCACCTCTCTCGGAAGAAATGAAGATCAAGCAAAACGATACGAGTAAAGTGCCCAAAGCGAAAACCGCACAAACGAAGGCTGTTGCTGGCAGAGGTTGTGTGTACCAATAGTCACCGAAAAGACATGCGATCACAGCAATCAACATGAAGAGCTGAAGATTTTTGGAAAAATTATTGGGAATTTGAATCGTCTTGAGGAAGTTTTCATGAAACTTCCGATGGAATTCAAATCTATTGGTGAATCGCTCCGTATTCACACTATGCAGTTGAATATTCTGCATATGATTTGTAGAAAAGGAGATCAAAATGGATGGAAATATTCGAAAATAAGTTATAAAAATGAAAACTTACCACTGTAATCAGTTGAAAAACAACCAAGATTACTGCTCCAGCTCTCATACTGGAATATTTTTGTGCAGTATAATATCAACTCCAAGAGAATACCAATGGTGAAAGAATAGTAGTGATAATCGCAAGTTGATAATAATATTGCTAACGACAATCAATTGTGAGATTTTATCGGAGTCAACCGAGAGTCAAACCAAAATCGAATTGAATCGTAGTCAAAATATTTGCTGTTTCATTTCATATTCTAACTGAAATCGTCAAAATTCTCCACCAGTTCAATTCAATTCAATTTCGATTTGTTGTCGCAGTGATTCATCGCGCTCCATTGTATTCATTTATTCATGCATTTCCATTCGATTCAACGATTTTAATGATCACTATTCACCAAATTCTCATGTAGTATCATTGCGATTATCATCATTACTAATACAGAAAATCAATATGATTCACAGTCAACTGATACGAAAAGGCCGTTAAAGGCAGACTAAAACAGGATTTAGCATAAAAAGTACAGATAAAGGCAAAGTAGTATCGGCTTAGATATATGCACCTATACGATTTATATGCACATAGTTCGATGTATAACACAAACAAACAGGTATAAAAGTGCCTATATAAGGTACATACTAGTTGTTATTAATAAGTTTTGAAGAGTGTTTGGGTGATTATGCTGCTGAGTAAGTTCGATGGGAAGCACAAGCACCTGAATATACATTGGAAAGGCAATAGAATAGAGGTGAAGAATGAAATGGAAATGGGTGTTTTAATGTTTACTTTGCATTGAAACGAATCGTTGATGATTTTCTTGAATAAGCGAATGCGATTCTTTTGATATATCTGTTGTCAGTTATTTGTTTGTGTATTTTATTCGGTTGATATTTTCAGGTTCCATCAATATTACTTATTTGTCAGTATTCGATTCGATTGCATTGTATTTAAGCAGAGTGAACTTGTTGCAAGCACTGTTTGGTTTTTTGAGATATTCTTGACGGTATGGAATTGCTTGAAATGTGAGATTGGATATGTGCAGTTTGGAGCTCACAATTGAAGATCTCCAAATTTGAATACGGATGAGTGGAAGTTCATTTTGAATTCGTTTAAATTCTACGTTTTGCAATAGAAATATTCGACGGACTATGGGCGATCTTGTACGTGGTGCATTTCAAGCGGTAAGGTTTGGAATGTTGTTTTTGAGAAAAGTTATTAACGCAATTAATTATTAATTATTGTCTTATTTCCAAATTATTAATTATTGTCTTCTTTGATATTTGCGTAGAGTTTTGCATTTGGGAGAGATTCTCGTACATTTTTGCGTGGTTTATCTAAGATCTGATTACCAGTATTTTTAAACTAACAATCTAAAATCTATAAATCTCCTCCAACGACCAGATTAGGAGTTATAAAACTGAGAAGGGAGCACACTCTGATAACATTTCACATGATGATGGTAATAATAATAATGATAGTATGCAATCGCTACGAGTATTTTTCAGTCGGGTATTGACGAGGAAATGGAACGACTCATAGCCGAAGTGATTCTGCAGAAATGGAGCAACGATAAACGCTTATTTGCATCCGATCATAATGGTTATCACTATGCATATTCATATTAAAGATAATATGTTTATCAACTGCAATTGTATAATAATAATTGTAATTGTATAATAATTCTAATGTATAATAATTGTCATTCTATATAATAATTGTAATTATTCTAAATCGTACTGCTTGCAGAAGATAATCAAAATCCGAACGATCCATGCTGCTCAAAAGATTTGACAATATCGGCCGAGAATCCAGTTTATCGTGGAGAATTATCATCATCTGCTAGTCAGCAACCAATCGCACAGTCGACCACTCCAGTTAGTGGTTTGCAATATTCACATGTGATCAGTAATGTTAAACAATGATTATTATTGTTATTGTTGTATTTATAATTAATAATGTTAGGGCAGAGATGGGCAGTAGTGGCTATCGCTATTTTATCGCTGCGGAGTGAAATAGCGAAAAGCTTATTTCGCTACTTGGCGACACCGTTTTACAAGCGATATCGCTTTAATGCTTATCTTTAGTTATTGTATTGTTATCGAAAAGATGTGATTGCGGTTGTTAGTTAGTGTTTAGTAGATGCCAATTTTATTTTTCAAATCGTTTTGGTACAATAGATAATCATTACCAGTTCAGAAGAAAAGCAAATGTATGGATGAATGAACAAAGTATGTATTTTTATTTAATCAGCAAATCACAACTCATTACGAGTTTATGCCTCTCTGTTATTACCAATATCACTAATATCACATTCTTCCTTCCTTGGCATTCTTCTTTCCGCGCAGCTAACGATAATAGCGTTTGGAATCATCTGTCTTCATGAAATCCGAACTTGAATTATTGATTTGGCAAATACAGAGGTTTTGGGCTACTCTCCCATATGCCCATTTATTTCTACGGAAAGTATGTATCATTTGATAGAATTATATTTGTTGGTGAATTCGTATCGTAGACAATTTGCACAATTCTGAATGAATAATTCAGAAATAATTGATTTATTAAGTACCAGTCAATTTTAGGGTTTGGATTGTGCGAAAGTGCGTTTACTATCCGAGCAGTTGTGGCGAAGGCTGGAACGAAAATACGAGTTGAAACTACAGGCGTGGAAGAAGAGCGAGGAAAAACAACTGGAAGAAATGTTGGAGAAGCTGAGGGCAGAATACAAGCAAAGTATTGATGCAAAACACACACAAGTATGTAAATTAGTGATAATTTACAACTGTTTTCAATTCAGAAGTTTAAAAAATTCCATCAAATGTTTACAAATTCAGTGAATATCGGAAAAAAACTTTTCGAGAAATATGTGAAAGAAAAGCGAAAATCAGCACATTTTGTATTTGTTACGTATGAAAATCATTCATGCGATCACGATCGCAACGTTTGATACTGAGAGTATTTCATTTGCAGTACACAGAACTGGCTTCACGTAAAGAGGATGAACTAAGGAAGTTGGAGACACGCTTGAAGGAGGATTTCAGACTGGAACAAGAGGTTTGTCAAAAAGAAGAATTTGAAATTTGAAATCCTTTCTGTTTTTTTTCAAATTCAATTTCCCAACGAAGTTTTTTCGATGTGTGATAATGAGTTTTTCCCATGTGATAATGTTTGTATCATAAATATTATTGTGATTATTTTACTATCATTTTCAAGAAATACCAATTGAAATTGCAACAAGAATGGCGTCTTATCGAAGCGGAGAAACGTGACTTACGAGCTCAAAAAGATCAATTGGAAACGGCGAAGTCGAATTTCTCAATGTAATAACAATAGTAATATTATTATTATTTTTTAATAGTAATGTTATTACTATTTATTGTTATTATTATTATTATTGTTGAATGAAATTAATGTTGGTTGCAGAAAGATGCAACATGAAGAGATGTGTCTGAAACGTGATCAGACTGCATTGACACGTATGAATGAGACGTTGTTGGAGCGTAAAAGGAAGCTGGATGAGGCGATGAGGGAGAAGACGATCAGCAAAGCGGGACAAATACAGGAGAATTGGTTGAATGAAATGGTTTACTATTATTATTATTTATTTCAGTTTTATTTTGTTTTGTCATTATTATTTCAGTTTTATAGTTTTAGTTGTTTTAGTTATTAAATTTTTTGTATTTTCATTCCATTTTTAATAGTTTCATTTCATTCATTCAATCATTTAGGTGAATGAATGGAATGAAAAAGAGGCGAAACTATCTCAGAAATGCAGTCAACTCGCCGAACGCGTGCAACAAATGAGTGAACTTCCGAACAAGATTCGGCAGCAAGATGAGATCATTCAGCGTTTGAAGGTGTTTTGATTGTTACTGTTATTATTATTGATTTGGCATTAATAGCGTTTGTGAGATCCGCGGAAATATTTTGAGAATGCGATTTTTTCCCTGAAAAGTGAAAGTATTCGAAAAACGAATAAGGATAAGGATATTTGCTGCAGGAAGAACTGAACACGTGCCGAGAGCAGTTGTCGAGCGCACAGAGGGAATCGAACGAATTGACGATACGTTTGAGTCGTTTCGCTGATTACGATACATTAAAGGATGAGAATTTGAAGATGAAATTTGAGGTGTGTCATTTGTTTTGAGTGTTCGTTTGTCGGTATTTTGATGAGTATTATTGTTACGATGTGATGTTATAATCATTATTTTTATTAGCTATGATAAATTTATTATTAGATTTCAGATTAGATTTATTATTAGATTATTAGATTTATTAGATATTACCATTATTATTAGCTGCGATAGATTTCAGCTTGAAAGTGGTGTTATGGCTGAGAGATTGAAAGCAAAAGAAGAACAAGCGATAAATATGGGTAATCGCTTGAAACTTGTCGAAGAGGCTTCCTCTTTGAGAGTTCGCGAACTCAAACTTCAACTGAAACTTGTGGTTTGTTTTTATTGTTTGTATTATTATTATAGAGATATTATTTTTATTTCTATTATCATTATCAGTAAACATTTCAGGCTGAAAAACTAGAGAGGAAAACAGCAGAATGCCGCAAGTTGCGTAGTGAGTTGTCACTAAGTAAAAGTAATTCGCAGTTGGTTTCTCGAGAATCTACACAGCAGCATAGGTGTGTTAGAGGCGATTTTTTTGATTTTGTTATTGTTTTTTGCTTTATTATTCCTTATTAAAACTTTTTCAATTGTGTGTTATTGTTATTATTACTGTATATTGTTATCACTATATCTATATTATCAGTTGTATTTTTACAGGTCTCATGTGATAAAATCACCGTCGGAATCGCAGTCCCCAACCTCCGCAACATCAACGAGTTCATTTGACCGTAACTTACGCAATCGACTCAGAAATATTGACCATCTTTCACAGGTTTCTTACACAGTTCCCAATAACCTTTGATAAAAGATACAAGCCGAATCATAGCTTGGCTCAGGCTCTGGCTCACAACATCAATGATATATTGGTACACCACTAGGTTTCGAGCAAAACTTTCCGTCACGTTCGCCAATATATCATTGATAGAAACTTTTGTTTCGCTTTATTCGCTCTCATTTAAATTCATCGTAAAATTTCACTAAACCCTCCAAAATCAGAGTCAAATTCAAATTTCAGCAACTCGATCTCTCCCTCGACAAGTATCGTCGTGTCTCACTCACTGACCATCCCAATAACCACCGTCGTTTTTTCACATTCCAAAATTCAAATGCCAATCGCACACTGCCCAATTATCAAACACGTTCCTCTCATCAAAACCAAACAACTCACTCACTTCGTCGCTCTCAACAGCAACAACACCAACTACCAACTCAAACTGAATCGACAACGCCGAAAATTCGAAAGATTTTACCCAAAAACGACGAGTTCAATGCCGAACACACGTTTGTCTGCCCAGAACTTCAAGAAGTTGAGAATTGCCGAGGAACTGGACCATCAGCAGTTGGAAATCAACGAGGGAAGGTGATGGAAAGAAGAGCACTTCAAGCGAACGCATTAAGAGCATCATCGAATAGCGTTCTTCTGGAGTCATCCTCGAATGCTAGCGTCCAACCTCTAATGACTTCAACACCGATGCAGTCGTTTCTAGAAGTGGAAGAAAATGAAGAGAATGTTGAGGTTAGCTTATTTGTCTTTATTTTTTGTTATTTTATCAATGCGCATCAATTTTCTAAAACGCATTTATTACTTTTATTATTTTGTTATTTATTATTTTCAGTGCCTTTGTAAACGTTACTGGTTCCGCAGTTATCAATGCGCAAAAAACTTTCAGCACGGTAGTGTTTTATCACCGATCAAATTGCCTTTAACACGTAAAGTATTGTCGAATGGTGATGCTGTTAATAATAACAACAATGAGAATAGGGTGACGACAGCTCCTTTCAATGATTTGCTATTGAAAAGAAGTCAGCAACAACGAAATGTGGCTGAAAATATCCTTAAAGTTACTTCGGGGCAAGATGACGTAAAGGTGAGGAATTATTATCATTATTTTTGATATTATTATTGTTATTTTTGTCAAATGTTTAATTTTATTATTGTGAATTATTTAGTATTATTAGCATTTAATATTTTGTCAGTTGATATTGTTGAAGTTAATATTTCGTTTGCGTTTTGTCAATTGTTTCTTCGATTACTTTCAAATTAAAGTCGCAACAGTTTGGTTTCATTGATTTGTTTTTCGCGTAATTACCGTTGATAATTCGCAAAAACTCACTTTATGGGCTCTTTTATTCTTCTCTTTCATTGAAGTTTCTTTGGTGAAAAAAAAACGGTGTTCGTTATTTTGTTCATTGTCATACTTTCAATGTGAACGTGCGATTTCAGTGGTTAAATGTTTCGATCCTCTGATGATTCGATAGCGCTCTTAGTAATTCAGTTGATTTTTGATGCGTTTCAGATGAAAGATGTCGCAGAAATGAATGCAACAGCCGGAACTTCAGCTGAGAATCATTCAGATGAAATAGATCCTGTTATGCAACAATATATGAATATTGTTTTGAAGAAGAGGGAAGAGGAAAAAAAGACGAAAGAACAACGAGAGGTTGGTTATATTGTATTGCGAGAGTATTTTTCGGTTGATTTTATTGCAAGTATGGGCGAAATTTTTCAAAAAATTAAACTAACTGTCCCTTGAACCAAACTTATTCATTTGCAGTTAAACAAATTTCAAATGGGTACTGATATCGCTATGATTGCTTTGTCATTTCCATCGTCGTGTTCTGTTTCAAAATTTTAAACTTTTGAACTTTCTTGGCATTACGTTCAATTTTCATATGATATCTGTTCAGATTACGTCTGATTTTGTATTGTGGATGCGAAAAA
Source organism: Anisakis pegreffii (assembly GCA_035041965.1). Classification (NCBI taxonomy): domain Eukaryota; kingdom Metazoa; phylum Nematoda; class Chromadorea; order Rhabditida; family Anisakidae; genus Anisakis; species Anisakis pegreffii. The sequence continues at coordinate 21,665 of JAPYMA010001815.1, read as the reverse complement.
TTGTTCAATAAATGCATGTCATTGTTATTATTGGTATGGTTTTTGATTTATAATGGTTGTTGTTTCAGGATACTGACGAGCAGCCGTCTAAGAAAAATTCACCCGAATCACAAGAAGCATCGCAGAAATCTGCAGGTAGTTCGGTGATTGCAGCGAAACTAGATCACGATTCAGCGCATACAGAAAGCGATTTTGATTGGTGACAATGGTTTATTGAACAATACTTTATGAAACGTTTACGATCATCTGCTTGTGTACTTCAAAAGTACACTAAATGTTATCTGTGTTAATGTGGAATACCTGTTTATGTGCTGTTTTCACCCTTTATTTATTTACTTATTGTAGGATAGGAATGTTCATTTGCTGATCTTTGCGTGTTCCATTATTATTAGTGTTTATTTCATTTTAAACTCAACTCAGTTTTGATGTTTGTATTCATTAATCAATATGATGTGATAAAATATTGGTGTGCTATGCAAGATCCACCAAATTGATTGACAGTCACTGACACGGGGCAATATCACGTGAACTCGTCTTCCCATTCATTCATACGGCCCAATAATGGACGACAAAGGGATCGAATGTATAGTAAGACTTAGGCGGCACAATGGAATGACTCAATTGTAGTATATAAGTTTAGAAATGCAGAAGTATCTCTGGATTTTGAACATTATCCTCCGACAATATATATCTTTTCCATTTGATGGTATGGAGGAATTAATTATGTTCTTGCTTAGCATATCTGATCGTGAGCGTGGAGATGTAATAGTTTGAAAATGGTGTCGCTGAGATTCCCATGGCGAGGCGATTCGTTTCCCCATGGTGAGCATCGAAAATAACGAAAATATTCAAATGTGTTTGAGTTGTCGAGACAGTATGCACAAGAGTTGGAAGGTCATTGAACACTGTTTAGCAGTAGATGTTGGTAAACCATAGATGAGATTTTAGGTTGATTACAGAAAATGGCATATAAATGGGCGTACGGATAGGCTCCTTATCATCAATGTCTTCTGATCCGAGTTTTGAAGAGACAACCATGGCTCAGACTGAAGGTCCTGGTTCAGATGAGGGCCTAGCAATGCCCCAACGGCTCTTGAGAAAATTCTTTAGATCAATTCAAACCTATAGATAAGAAGTTCAAAGGTGACTGAAGAAACAAATCTTGAGGTGAGCTCAGTTGGAAAAAAGAGTTGATCTCTTTCAAATCAATCAGTGATCACTGAATGAAGTGTTTGTTGTTTGGCTGTGCTCTTCTTTATAGTCAATCAACTGATCAGCAATCAATCCAGAATTATAACTGTTCAGCTTACAGGAAAACTGTCAGCATCCCGATAAATTTCCTTGAGATCGAAACGCTTCCTGTGGATATACTCAATTGGTAGTGGGACTAATGTGCTTATTTATTTGTTCTGGAATCGTAATCTGCATATAGTCATGTTTATCTTCCAGCACCATCACATAGGAACATTTCTTCAATTGATTTCATCTCAAATTCAACAATTCTGATGCTTATTTTAAGTTGAATTCAATTATTTCACTTACTAATCGTGAATGTATGTAGAGTTCAGGCTGGCTGTTTTCGTCTGAACAAAATTATTAAAAGATAACAATAAGGAGCGATTGATTGAAGGTTACAACAATCAAAAAAGATGAAAGCTTAGTGTTACAAGCATGTTCAGTGTGTATGATTGTTTACAAACGCATTATGTGTCAACTAAAATTCTTATTTTATTTGATTCTGGTAAAATATGAACGCAAAATAATCAAACAACAGTAATATTATGTACACATATACCATCATAATAACAACGTTAATCACATCCAATAGCAATATACAACTTGTTAAAGAATACTTTTAATAGCGTGTTTTAAATTGTTATCCACTAACATTGTTACTTGATAAATAGAAAATGAATATCATTTACAATAGAAAATGAGTGGACACTTTACACTGCTTTACATAAGATCAATTGTGATAAATAATTTTGTTCGGGCATTATAAAGAACAATGAGTTTGAGATATTTCAATTAGAGGAATGACTTGAACGATTGAACGAAGTTGAGGAGATGAAGAATGCGCATTTCGGAAATCTTTATGGCGATTAGAAATATCTGATGATGTGGCCTTTAGAAAGCTCTTTCATTAGCGAAAAAGAGTAAGGAGTAAGAGATATAGCACAGAAGTTTAATTGTATAATGTGGTTGATTCAGATGCGTTGCGAAACGATTCAGTAGCATTACGGAACAACAGCAAATGCCCATGACTAATCCGACGAACCGCAGGAAATCTGCCTGAAAATAGTGGAGATAAGGCGAGATTACGGCAATATCTGAATGGAGGAACTGATTGTTATCCCAACTGAATCTGAGAAATTTGAAGAGAGGTTGTAGAAAGTCGTAAAGAAGCAAAAAATTGATTCTGCACGAGTTTCATGATGATTTTACAACTTTTACGTGCCCCAGTGGATATTTCACAGTAAGAGTAAGAATTTTCAGAATAATGCAAATGCGAAGAGAGTGACTGACCTGTGTCGCAGAAGTATGCCTCGAGCCATACTGCCATATCGATCCGGCGACCAGAGTTGATACGAAAAGTACCAAGAGAAGAGCACTCAATAAGACGATTAACAACGGAATTGAGTAAACTAAATCAGCGAAGCAGTAGTACGATAGAGCGCCCACATAGACAGTCAGTGCCAAAGCGAGACCGTTCCAGAGTTTTCGCAAACAACTGATAAATGATAACAAATATGCGGTATGTGATAAGATCATCAAAGAGCACGTGTAGTTCAGCACGAGTCGATCCAGTTGATAGAGTGATGCACCTGAATATATCTGCTTGATATGGATCCGTTAAATATTTCAAGACTTTTGCAGATTTCAGGAAGTGACATTTTGGGATAATTTTGAAAAATTTTGTAGATTCTGAGATGAAAACGATAATTTGGAGATGTTGCAATGATTTGAGATATTAGAGAGAGCAATTTGAGAATTTCAAGCAATAGATAAAATTTAGGCCAAACATTAGAAGTTTTAATTGTAAGAATTTTCGGTAGTTTTAATGTGAATTCCAAGTTTTCCAATGACAGTGATAAAGTTTAAGATTTTAAATGAACAAAAAATTAAAAATCACCAGCCAAAAGGAACGATAGAGCGGTGAGATACTTCGTTAAAGATCTCATGTTCAGATTAATCGTTAAAACAGCCAACAGTAGCAATGGCATAGCGTATAATAAGGGAGTATCCTTTCTGAATCCGTCGGTCTCCATGTATATGAAACCAGTAACACTCGCGTACATTGCTAACATACTCCACGGCTTGTACGTGCCCATTTTAGTCGATTAAATTCAATTATCAAACTTTCTGCAAGAAAAGCTTTCACTTTGAAAAGCGATTTCAGAACGAATTCACGTGATAAAATGGTGATGTTCGAGGATTTTCATTTCTATCATGTGAACAGATCAATTTGATAAGGAACACAACAACAATGACAATAACAGTGACCATCATTCAGCAGCAAAAAATGTTTTTCAATGATAAACAATGATTTAGGAAGTGGGAAGGAAACGAAATTTTTTCATACTTCACTGATAAGATCGGAGATTTGAGGCGATTTCATGTTCTTGTGAGAATTGCCGTGAACTGGTCAATGAGATCCCATTTGAATCCAATAAATTTCGAGATGAAGTTCAGGAAAATCGTGAGGAATATTGAATTTCGGAATTTTGAGGAATTTCATGAAGATTTTAACGAATTTTATGAGAATCAAGTGGATATTCTATGTGTTATAAGTAAAATGAGAAGTTTAGGTGGAAACTGATGAGGTTCCATAATATGAATAGAGGAAAATGGGTGAAACATCTATCAATGAATCGTTCAAATTGACTGCTTGTGTGATTAAATCCCCATTCAAAAGTCACCGATTCCGATGCTTAAAAGTACTCGGATGGCAGCTGTCTGAGTGGCTGTAATGAATATTGCCAGCTGTCTATAACTGTGATGAATATGAAGTCTATCGGCGAACCCTAATGCGACCAGCTGTTTCAATAGACCTTTTCCAATGACACACCAATGGAATTGCATGCACTTTTGCTCTTTTTCCAACTTTTTCCCTTTTTTCTTCCTTTTTCAGAGCGGATATCTTATGAATAACAAAACAACCGGTTCAATGGAATCCACTTTCAATATTCAAAATCTCTTTCTGTATCAACAACAGCTGAGTGGTGTAAATCACATATTGAAGGCAGACAGGTGGCATTGAGACGATAAGTGAAGAACATCAAATGTGAAAGGTACTTGTAAAACGCGTTTTAAATCAAATCCAACGTAACATTTCATCTTCAATCGTATCTATACTTTTACATTTGAGAATGTGCTAATGATTATGAGAGTTCCTATATCCTAGATGACATAATTCGAGAGTTTCTTAAAATTAATCAAATGAAAAGAAAGAATTTCAGAGGAGCAAAAGAATTTGAAGTGGCCAAAAAGAGAGCATTGAATAGATGGAGTTGTTGAAATTTGATTCATTTTAGATCAATATGAACCAAAGATATTCGAATGTCTGTGCAATAGTAACAATAACAGTAACAATAATAATCGTAAGTAAAAACCCTCAAAAACCGGAATTGCCTGAACTCGTAAGTGAATACACGCATAACAATTGAATACCGCTTAAAATCAAAATACTTTCACATCATCACAATTGCCTCTCTTCCTCATTCTTATGAAAACTTACGAATCGCTAATGATCGATTGAAGACGAGAACATTTTCACACATCAAGAAGAAACACTTCCTTCCCTAACGTTGACAAATAAATTCATCATTAATGATGAATTGAACCAGTGAGATGTTGCAATCACAAACTTTGAGCAATAAAGTCAAAGTAATCCATCGAATAACAAAGCCTAACTGAGCCAAGCCAATCTCATTCTAAACAATGCAATGACTCGAAGGATATTCCTCACATAGGATTGTTGTTGTTGGATATCAGATAATATAATTGATCACGTGGTGAAATAGGCGATCAAAGTCCAATGGGACAGCCCTGCCTTGCGATGAATTGACATTTCGTAACGATATGGGCGGATGTATGGATATATAAAGACAGAATAAACGACAAAGTCAATAGACGAGATGGGAATCATGCATCATACGTCATTATGAAGCAAATGGCACATGGTAATGTTTATTAGTAACAGCCATACGGAGATGATGTGACGGACTTTATGACGAAATTCGAGCTTTTTAATTCGATACACTTTAGAATGACTTGTCGTTCTTATCGGTTGCTCTGGGAATCGAAATGTTCATTGAGGACACTAATTGGGAACTGGGAAAGCATCAGAAATCACCAATCAGAGAACCGAATGACCTTAAATTCGATGAAATGATATAAAAATAAACTTAGATCGATGAGGAAATCAAAAAATTTTACGGAATTCATTTTGAAGACTGAATAAAAATGGCTGTAGGAATCGCGTTTGAGTACAGAAGACAACAATCAATTGGTGCGATTGTATGGGACGTTGTTGATGGAATCATTATCTTAGAAACCGGTTTGCGGACTCATTTTGACGGAATTGTTTGGTTCCACAAATATGCGTAATGACTGATTTTCGAACTTTTCCATATGAATGTTATGATGGAACAAAGAGAACATCAATAAGATTGTGATGCTTTTATTGAGTTTTTGACTTTCAAATATTGGAGAAGCTTGGCCATCATGAACGAGGACAATTTGAGATATCTTCATAATGAAACCGGATTTAGGATTTCATAAATTTTGCTATATTTCGTTACTACTGGTTTTTAGTTGGGAGTTTTTACCTTCCATTCCGAGATTTTTGTTGTGTCCATTATAGTAACGATAAGACGATAAGAACTGAGAATAGAGTTTTTAGTTAGAAGTGAATTTTGCTACTGAATCTCTCTGATGAAAACTTAGGGTAGTACTGAGGATCTATGAAGTGAAATTAGAAACGTGAACGATGGCTTATCAATAATAGGCGCAACAAACACGCTAAATACTCTCAAAAACAAACAAACTCAATGTGTCGTTGTCGGCACATTGACGTTCAACAATAAAGTAACACTTCAAGAAGTTGACATCTATAGATTAGAGTGTTGTTCAGCGACAGAACACTTTATAAGATGTGCCAATACCCTTATCAGCTTTATTCATTTCGTCATCTCCTTCTTATCAATCAAAGTTCACGTCCGATGATGACGCGAAACGAGTCAACGTTATGGTTCAACCGAAGACGTTTTGAAATCTAATTGTTGCTGTCTTATTATGGGTTAAAAAAGGAAAACATTTTGATTTTCGATTTTAAACATTCAAAAGAATCTTTAAAAGTTTCATCAGAGCATTTGAATTTTTAAAATTTTTAATTGTTTTAATCAAATGTTCAATAGAATTCATATTTGATCTTCGTGTAGATTATTTTGCGTAATGATTTTTTGTATCACTCTTAAAAAAATCTTGAAAAATCGCTGTTTTTCGCCTGATTTCTTGTGAAAAAGTTGAAGTTTTTAAATTTTATTTCTTCATTGCAATGCAACAAACCGACGGAATGGTTGGTCCATTCAATTGTAAATGCAATTTAAAATAAAGGCCCATAAATATTACACTCCAAAATAATAGAGAAATATAAATGCATTTGTACATTTAAAAGATAAGCACCAAAACTATCGCCTATCGACTAGAATTGGAGGAATAATAACAGTAATGGTTACAATAACAACAATTGTAACAAATATCATTATTGAGTTAAAATAAGCTCTGAAAACGAAACGAATCAAAATTTAGAAGACAAGCTTCAAAAAAGCTCATTTTTGTTCATACATCAGTGATATCACAACTTTTAATGACTGCTACTTTTCTTTGAAATAAAACGCAATTACATATATACAAACTTCAATATGAATTCGTTTTTACAATTTAGAAACAATCAAAATTCCGAATAATCTTCTCCTCTATAAGAGGAATAATGCAATTTTTTAACACTGAACCACTTTTGATGACCATTTCAAAAGGTTTCCTCATTGGCCAGGAAGAGAAGGCCTTGGGAAACGTAGTGCAGAACGGTGAGCATGTAATTGGATCGATCGAATCGTGCACCGAATTGATTCAGAATAAGCACGGAACTACACGCGAGACATGCCAGCATCCCCAGAAAACGTAGAGCAGCAGCCTGAAATTAATTTCAGGTCATATAGCAAAAATTTTCGAGTATTTCAATAGTTGGACTGATCGTGAGTCGAATTGCATACTCTTTTCTGATCTGTTGATGAGATTACATTTGATCTGAGTGAATACTGATCGTGTTTTCGCCCGGTTGAGTAAACTAAGGAGTATATGTCTAGTAAGGATAATGTGAAGGTAACAATGGATAAGATAGATACCTGAACTGAATGGGAACCTCTCGATTCATAATACCAAACCGATCCAGCGGCCAGCACTGAACTGGATGCCACACAAAGAAGGAGTGATGAGGCGAATACGAGAGTGGGAATCGAGACGTATAAATCGGCAAAACAGTGATAAAGGATTGCCGTAAGGTATACACCAAGCACAACACCCAGACTCATCCATACTCGTCGCACATGAGGCAAGAACGACATTACGTAGAGAATGTGCGAAATGGAGCCCATCAAGCAAACCAGAGCCAGCTCACGACGGTTTAAAGTGAACACGTATAGGGCACACGCTGAAAATATTGGCCAAATCAGCACTTCAAAATATTGGAAAATTGAAAAATTTGGAAGAAATGTAGGGAGATTTTAAAAAAATCTCGCATTGAGAACGTAAATTATTTTCTTGTAGCTCAGGATCTCCTCAGTTCGATGACAGCAAAAAATTGTTTGATGTTTAATAAAATGAAAAAAGTCACTCTTTCTGTGCCTCTAGTCATGTTTCAAAAATCATCTGTAGATTCTGTGCGGCATTTTCGAGCAAATATTTCTGACCTATGTAAGATCAATAGCTTATGCTAATTGATATAATCAAATTGCCCAGCTGGTTGATAAATAGATACATTTTTCGAAATTTTCATATTCCTCTGAAGGTGGCCATTTTTGTTGAATACCACTGATGTTTGACGTTTAGCTGATTGTGAGAATTGCCCCCCCCCCCACCACTCGATGGTGTCATGAAATCATGCAACTGCTATTGTGCAAAATTTTGCTACATTTGCTATTTGAAAAAAGCAATAGAAATTTCGCGACAATTCATAAAACCAATATATCTGATTGTGAGAGAGTTGAACTCTGAAACTGACCAGAAACAAAGAACGATGCTGCAGTGAAGAATTTCTGCCGGCTTTTCATGGATAGAGTCAACGTGAGCGCCGACAGGACAAGGAAAGGCAAAACGAATAGCAACGGGACAGCTTTACGGAACTGATCCGTTTCAATGTAGGCAAAACCGGCCATACCACTGTAGATGGCCAGAATTTGGGTTGGAGTTGCAGAAATTGACATTTCGTTTGGTTTGTTGGCTGTTGATAGGATGCGATCGTTGTTTCGTCGCTTGTTTGGATGATCACAAATGGAATTAATTGTTCGATGATCAGACGAATTATGTGGATTGTTGTTTGTTTACAGCTGGAATTTTAGTGTCTTTAAGAGCATTTAGCATGAAAAAAAGTATGTGCGATAAAAAATTAAGAATTTCACGTGTATGAGAGAAGGAGATGAAGACATTCGATTACAAATGGCGATAATTGAAAATATTCTATTGAAATATTCTTCATAAAGCATTTCCATAATCATACCCACACTAAAAAAGATCCTATTCTATTGAAGACAGCTGATAAGAGGTTAATATCAGTCAGCTCCATTGCGAAACAATGAGAAAAATATCGCCCTAAGATCAAAATTATTTTCAATTGTTCGATAGATAAGTAAAATCGTTAATAACAGTAAAAGAGTATAAGTTCGCTGGTTTAAATAAACGCAGTTTTATATAGGAAAAGGACCGTGAGGTTCACAATTGAAGAATAGTTCAATATTTCCAGTAGAAAACTGAAGTAATGGAACCGTGAAGATTAAAATTTTTCTAAGTGTTGAAGTAATCGCGAATCGCCGCAGCTGAACACAGCTAAGCACTGAGGCGATTGCGATGCTCAGCTAATCAAGCGAAACTGCTTCATTGATGAGAATTTTAATTGCTTTTATACATTGATGGTGTTCAATGGGAGTGCGTCAAGTACGCAATGTCAAGTTCGTCAAGTACACATATTTTGGTGTTTACTGAGTTCTGAATGAACTCTGAACTTGTACTTGATAAGTCAGTTCAGTGAGTCCGTCAAATCGTTCTTGAATGATGCAGTTGTCGAGTTTTTGCTGTACATTTTTATTTGACCATGCAGTCACCGATTTTTTTTTTGATGAATTCCCATTGGATGATGATAGTGAAAATAGCAATAATATAGATGTAATAATGTAAAAAGTGGACGTGGTAGCATTTCCAGTTGTTATGTTATGAAATTGTTATGTTAAGACGTTTCTTTGGCATTCTAAAAGAACAAGAGAACGCATCATACATTTTTATTGCAGTTTTTGATGAGAGAAGATGTGTTTTCATTATCGTTGTGTATCTTTACCGACAATGACTGAATGAAATGGAATGGAACTTAGGATGATGCAATCGAAAATCCGCAAAAAAAAGAGTTGTTGTTTGTTGGTTCGGACATACGATCCGTCATTTGTTCAGTCTATTGCCGACTGCCAATAGATTAGGTGTTTTTTTGGATGATTGATTAGTATTTGAAATGACTGATAATGAGTGGAAAATGTGATTGATGACCATACATCAAAACACATTCATTCTTGTTCAGAGTACATGAGTGTTGGTGAATAGCGATGGAATTTGTTGAACTTGTGGATAATAATGGCGATTTTAGATGGTGCTGATTCAATGATATGCATGGATTCTTATGATGACAATCTCATAGTAATGCCAATAATTACAACGATTGTTCATTCAGCGCATAGTGATCAGGGCAGTTTAAAGATAGCTGTAATGTTATCATATTATCAGCATGCGTTATGCTTATAATTGATATGAGTAATCATTAGAGCATTGTGAATTCTTTATTCTTTAAATAGTCTGATGTTAATCAATAAACGATAATGTGATCAAATGAATGAAATCGATGTGATTTAGAGCAGTGAGCTTCTTGATTCGTAATTCCAATGGAACTTGCCATTTCGTGCCAGGAACTTGCCATGCTGACTGTTTCCGTCGGAAAAACGATATGTCGACAAGAATCTGTGTTGATTCTTAACGAAAGATCCATCACAATCAATCAATCATCTTAATGCAATGCACTTCGTAAATAATGGTGATAGATATCAGTGATGTGAAAATGATATCACTCGCGGTATATATCAACCAGCTAACATCTGCTTTCGCTGACGTTGATTTGGTGATACGTCATTTGAATGAGACTTCGTTAGGATCAATTCTGCGGCTGGTGATAGCTTTGAAGCGTGAAGATCTTTATTTATTTGTTTCAATAGGATGAAAATTTTTATTACTTACTTATTGATTTGTTTCAATCTAACTTATTCATCTTTATTCGTTTTATCTTTATTCATTGGGTGGAGAAAAATTTGATGGGATATGATGACATTGTTCTGATATCATTTTGCGTCACATTCTAACCAAAAAGCAATAAATATAATCTAATCGTCATCTGCTCACTTCGTTTTTTTCCATTCTTTTTCATCTTTTGATAATAAGAAATTTTCGATTATGACATAAAATTGATCATTACTGAGGTGATTAAGATGTTTTAATCGGTCACGTGGGCTGCGGTTTATAGACTTGATTGGTGGGTGGATAGGTGAGTGAGTGATTGATGGAACGTGACTTTTGTTATCAGTTGCAGGAAGGATGACGTGAGCGAGACTTTTTTAAATCTTTGACTGAGGCAATAAATTTTATGGGAAATTTCTATTGATGACGTTCTGGAGAACAGGATTTTAATGGGTTTTTTTTGCAAAACAAAATCTGCAAACTCTCAGCAGAAACCTATGAAAAACTCAATAGATTTGGAGTTAGTTTTGTAAAAGCACGCATTTTCCATCGGCAATTGATATGCTTCTCTTCACTGTAGGACCTGTCCTATTGATTCAACCTCCCCCTCCTCCACTAAAAAAAATCACTCGTCTATGGACAAGATTCGAGGTTAATAACTTGAATACGTGGTTGACTTGAATATAGGATTTAGCAATAGTTTTTCGTGCTCTTGAGATTCAGGTGAGTCAAAGCTATTGCTTCATTTCCTAACAATAAGTCTGGGTATGGTATCATTTGAATCGCCTGGTCAACTGCTTCAAATGATATTCCTTTCATTATTTATTCTGAAATGTGAGCCCGGATAATCCGGTTGAAATTATGAGAGCATTTCAAATCATTTTAGATAAAGTGAAGAGACTAACGTTGACGAAGTGTCTGTTTATTTCTCGCCTAACTAAAGTGCTCAAAAAAGCACTATCTTGATAGCAAGATGAAAGCAGTTAGATGATAAATCCCTCATTGCAGTGCCGTAATCCCTCAGCGATTGTGTCGTGATATATCTTATGTGAACGCGCTTGTGTTTGCACAACTGAAATTCTACATCTTAAGCCGAACATTGACTAAAGTTCAACGACTTTTTGAAAGTGAAAATAAAAACGACAACTCAACGGCTTTAAGCAGTCTGTTCGTCGTCGATTTTATCAGTTAGTTAAACTAACTGAACTAAATTTACCAGTTAATCAGTTAAGTCAAATTTATCGCTTAAAACTGCTTGAAACAACCAATGTCCAGGGGTGCTTTATTCGTCTTTGAAGGATGCGATCGAGTCGGGAAATCCACTCAAGCGCGACGATTGTTGAAAAGGATACAGGAATATGGTCGACAAGCGGAATTAATCGCATTTCCAGGTGGATTTTCGTCGTTTTTCTTACATTTTTCTTCAGTATTCTTCATTGTTGGGTTTTTCTGTGTCATTTGCGCATCTCATTGGAAATCTTCAAAGCGGATCATTTTTCAAATAGAATTTATGTTTCAATAAATGAAAATTCAAGAACGCACTATGCCCAGCACACTATTTATTGATTAACTTTACTCTCTGCAGTGACTTTGCATGTATCACCCACCGTTCGATGGTCGATAGGTTCAGGCGACTTTCACTGAGAGTTCTTTGCATTGTTTTTCGATTTTAGACCGATCCAGTGACCTCGGAAAATTCATCGACCAATATCTGAAAGGTCAGGTTGAGCTGGAAGCACGTGAAGCTCACCTGCTATTCGCAGCGAATCGTCATGCGTTGGTGAAGAGAATGCGTGAAACACTTGAAAAAGGCATCAGCTTAATCGTTGATCGATACGCGTATTCGGGTATAGCTTATACAGTCGCAAAAGGTTTTTTTTTACTTTCGTTAAAATTCATTTCAGTTTTGACATTATCCAATCGTCAGCCTGAATATTTGTTTTACCGCTGAAAAGTTGAAGATTACTTTAAAATAATTTCCAATTCTGAAGTTAATCGAGGATTTTGTAAAATTGTTTGGAGAGTGGTTGACCAATGCTCACTAGAAATTCATTTCTGTTTGGTTTGCGAAGAATTGCGGAGAATTTTAAACAAGAAAGTGAGTAAAAAAATTAGCATTGTGTCAGTTTTAAAAGAATTTATAATATTTTGCAGAAAAAAGCATCAGTTTGGAATGGGCTAAGTTACACGATGTGGGTATGTTGAGGCCAGATTGTGTGTTCTTCTTTGATTTGTCACCTGAGGTGGCAGCGAAACGCAGTGGCTACGGAGGTGAACGTTTGGAATCCTATGAATATCAGTGCCGAGTATACGAGATAATGAAGAAGTTAGGCGAACAAAACCACGACATATGGAAGGTATGTGTTCAGATTTTTATTTTTACTCCACTTTCCCAGTTTACTGGATGAACTTCCTAGAAAATAGGACTGAACTATAGCGAACGGTCAAGAATCCGAAGTTCTTTCCCGAGTAGGCAGTGCATGGAACGCTGAAAATTTTGTCAGTATTGAGAAAATTGATTCCTAAACAAAATTCATTGGAAAATCATTCTTTCAATGTGTTTTTTGTCAATTATGAGGAAAACTTTACCGAAATATGGAACATTTTCGCTGGAAATAATGAGTAAATGAGATTTTCTTTGAACAGGTCGTAGACGCTTCCCAACCACTTGACGATGTTAGTGAGGCAATTTGGAGCGTAATGAAAACTTATCTGGACGGAGAGACTGCATTAAAAGAAATTGGGACGATCCAGCTGGAATCATAATCAGATGCTGGTCGAGGGACGCTGCTTCAGATGAAACATTAAAAAAATAAGAAGAATATAAATCCTGAGAATTTTGAAATATGTCATAACATTCCTGTCGAATTCATTCCGTTTTATTTGCCTCTATTCCTTTGTTCATTATTCCGTGATTTGACTTCACATTTCATAAATAAAACGTTGATACTTTCCACTCTTAAGCAGTGATTTTGAAAAGGAACATTCTTCTTATGTTACATTCTTAAATTGTGTTTCATTAAATGAACGATTCGTTTTGCTGAATGGAATTCTCATAAATGTGATGAAACTAAAGGCAAGATGCTGGAAGTTATTAATTGATGCACTAGAATTTCATGTTAAGAGAGATTCTGGGAGTCGGGTTGTCTATTAATACATTTGAGCATCCATAAGTTTTTTTTGCATGTAACATAAGGAGAATGTTCATTTTCAAAATCAATGTTGAAGTCTAATTTATTGTTATTTTTATGTTTTCAACTTATATACCTCACTCTGCCTAATTAATTCACTTTGTTAAGTGAACAATAAACTTGTTAAATGTTAAAAAATCAATTTGTTAACTGTTTTGTAATATGTGAAAACATCACAGTGAAATTTACGAAACTCAAACACTGACGATCCATACGAATGGTGATCGACGACAAGAAATTTATGCAGAAAAGACATGGAAACAAATCAACTGTTCATGTGTGATTTAGAAATACCACGTTAGTACACAAATTGGAAAGGGGAAATGGCGAGGGTAAAAGCAAACAGAATGAGAAGCAATGAAAGGCAATTGAAGTGGTAATCTCATCAAAAGAAGTGTCTTAAGAGAAGCACCTTCCACTCATACTCAATAACAAAACAGTAATTCTGTGATTTCTGACCTTTCGATTCAAATGAATAGGATGACAACTCAAATACGGGGCAAAACAACTTCCCAGCTTATTATGACTTTGATCATCCACTGTCTAAGTTTGAGCAAAAGTAAGGGAAAGCTCTGAAAATTAATTTCATGCGATTGATAAGTGTTTTAGTAGTTTGTGAAAATTAATTTTAAGTGATTTGTGACACATGAAAAAAATTACACACTAACATGCATCGGCCATTCAACAGTCCATTCGAAGGAGTATCGTTATGAAGCCATCAACTGAAATGTGCTTGAGAAAAAAACTTCTTTTGGCTAAGCAATAAGAAATCGAATATTGAAAAGCTGCCGAACTGCCGTTGTGACTTATGTGGATTTATATTCTCATCACAGGACGAATAAATATCAAATGGGCACATACTTCAGTTTAAATCGGAAATTATTTTACATATTCCAATAAAACACTTCAAATACTAAGTAATCATCTCATTCTCACAGAAGCATTCGCATTTTCTGGAGTTCTTTCAAAATTCACTCTCATTTTAGCAACCGCTCCGTATCGAATCCACTGTTTTAACAATAACCGAGTTATTGGTAAAACAGAGAATTTTGGTCAGGTTATATTGTACTGAAAGAGTTAAAGACCATTCGAAATGTGTTTCAAAGTAACAAAACCTGGTGATGAACTGAATAGGATCTGAGAAGAAATCACCAGATGATATTCGAAAGTGAACCGAAGAAATGATCGACATTTCACATCATCTGATTTTTCCTTTGCAAAAAATCCATGCGGAAATGGACGATCAACGAAGAAATAACAAAATTTTTGTTAACATATGAATAAAAGAAACTGAACAGTAAAATTAAGATGCTTTCGATGCCATTCCGAATTCAAGATGCTTTTGCAGTCAACTAACCTGGATATGTATGCGATCAGCCAGTCAACCAATTCGCAAAAAAATAAAGTTATATAAAATAAAATATAATTTCAATTCAACTCAAGAATCACATCAAAGCATAAAAAGCAGGGAAGTTGAGACCTCAACATGAACAAGCGATGATATAATAAACATGAACGAGCGCCTTTGCGCATGCTGTTCAGAGAACTTTACAAAAATAGCCGCATCTCCTCAAAAAATCATCACAGTTCAATAAAATATATACTTTTCTGAATATAGAGGTTCCCTTGCATCGAATGATGCAAAGAAATCCATGAGTTACTGGACAAATTTGACAATACGGTAGCCTTAAAGGTGACATCCGTACAGCTTTGAAATAAATATAAGAAAATAGCTATAGCTCTTCAGGAAAGCAAAATCGCTCGATAAAATATATGTTACTCTGAATGAGGAGATCCAGCTGGATCGACTGGTGCAAAAAAATTCATATGTTACTGGGCAAACTTGAGGAGACGGTGAGCTCGAAGATCGCAATCCGCCTATTGCTAATATAAACGTATTGTTTGCTCTATAGTGATCAATTTGAATGAATGAGCGCGACTGCGGCATCCAATTGAGATAGATCTAAGTAAATGACTATAGCTCCTCAGGAAAGCAAAATCGCTCGACAAAATATATGTTACTCTGAATAAGGAGATCCAGCTGGATCGACTGATGCAAAAAAATTCATATGTTACTGGGCAAACTTGAGGAGACGGTGAGCTCGAAGATCGCAATCCGCCTATTGCTAATATAAACGTATTGTTTGCTCTATAGTGATCAATTTGAATGAATGAGCGCGACTGCGGCATCCAATTGAGATAGATCTAAGTAAATGACTATAGCTCCTCAGGAAAGCAAAATCGCTCGACAAAATATATGTTACTCTGAATAAGGAGATCCAGCTGGATCGACTGATGCAAAAAAATTCATATGTTACTGGGCAAACTTGAGGAGACGGTGAGCTCGAAGATCGCAATCCGCCTATTGCTAATATAAACGTATTGTTTGCTCTATAGTGATCAATTTGAATGAATGAGCGCGACTGCGGCATCCAATTGAGATAGATCTAAGTAAATGACTATAGCTCCTCAGGAAAGCAAAATCGCTCGACAAAATATATGTTACTCTGAATAAGGAGATCCAGCTGGATCGACTGATGCAAAAAAATTCATATGTTACTGGGCAAACTTGAGGAGACGGTGAGCTCGAAGATCGCAATCCGCCTATTGCTAATATAAACGTATTGTTTGCTCTATAGTGATCAATTTGAATGAATGAGCGCGACTGCGGCATCCAATTGAGATAGATCTAAGTAAATGACTATAGCTCCTCAGGAAAGCAAAATCGCTCGACAAAATATATGTTACTCTGAATAAGGAGATCCAGCTGGATCGACTGATGCAAAAAAATTCATATGTTACTGGGCAAACTTGAGGAGACGGTGAGCTCGAAGATCGCAATCCGCCTATTGCTAATATAAACGTATTGTTTGCTCTATAGTGATCAATTTGAATGAATGAGCGCGACTGCGGCATCCAATTGAGATAGATCTAAGTAAATGACTATAGCTCCTCAGGAAAGCAAAATCGCTCGACAAAATATATGTTACTCTGAATAAGGAGATCCAGCTGGATCGACTGATGCAAAAAAATTCATATGTTACTGGGCAAACTTGAGGAGACGGTGAGCTCGAAGATCGCAATCCGCCTATTGCTAATATAAACGTATTGTTTGCTCTATAGTGATCAATTTGAATGAATGAGCGCGACTGCGGCATCCAATTGAGATAGATCTAAGTAAATGACTATAGCTCCTCAGGAAAGCAAAATCGCTCGACAAAATATATGTTACTCTGAATAAGGAGATCCAGCTGGATCGACTGATGCAAAAAATTCATATGTTACTGGGCAAACTTGAGGAGACGGTGAGCTCGAAGATCGCAATCCGCCTATTGCTAATATAAACGTATTGTTTGCTCTATAGTGATCAATTTGAATGAATGAGCGCGACTGCGGCATCCAATTGAGATAGATCTAAGTAAATGACTATAGCTCCTCAGGAAAGCAAAATCGCTCGACAAAATATATGTTACTCTGAATAAGGAGATCCAGCTGGATCGACTGATGCAAAAAATTCATATGTTACTGGGCAAACTTGAGGAGACGGTGAGCTCGAAGATCGCAATCCGCCTATTGCTAATATAAACGTATTGTTTGCTCTATAGTGATCAATTTGAATGAATGAGCGCGACTGCGGCATCCAATTGAGATAGATCTAAGTAAATGACTATAGCTCCTCAGGAAAGCAAAATCGCTCGACAAAATATATGTTACTCTGAATAAGGAGATCCAGCTGGATCGACTGATGCAAAAAATTCATATGTTACTGGGCAAACTTGAGGAGACGGTGAGCTCGAAGATCGCAATCCGCCTATTGCTAATATAAACGTATTGTTTGCTCTATAGTGATCAATTTGAATGAATGAGCGCGACTGCGGCATCCAATTGAGATAGATCTAAGTAAATGACTATAGCTCCTCAGGAAAGCAAAATCGCTCGACAAAATATATGTTACTCTGAATAAGGAGATCCAGCTGGATCGACTGATGCAAAAAATTCATATGTTACTGGGCAAACTTGAGGAGACGGTGAGCTCGAAGATCGCAATCCGCCTATTGCTAATATAAACGTATTGTTTGCTCTATAGTGATCAATTTGAATGAATGAGCGCGACTGCGGCATCCAATTGAGATAGATCTAAGTAAATGACTATAGCTCCTCAGGAAAGCAAAATCGCTCGACAAAATATATGTTACTCTGAATAAGGAGATCCAGCTGGATCGACTGATGCAAAAAATTCATATGTTACTGGGCAAACTTGAGGAGACGGTGAGCTCGAAGATCGCAATCCGCCTATTGCTAATATAAACGTATTGTTTGCTCTATAGTGATCAATTTGAATGAATGAGCGCGACTGCGGCATCCAATTGAGATAGATCTAAGTAAATGACTATAGCTCCTCAGGAAAGCAAAATCGCTCGACAAAATATATGTTACTCTGAATAAGGAGATCCAGCTGGATCGACTGATGCAAAAAATTCATATGTTACTGGGCAAACTTGAGGAGACGGTGAGCTCGAAGATCGCAATCCGCCTATTGCTAATATAAACGTATTGTTTGCTCTATAGTGATCAATTTGAATGAATGAGCGCGACTGCGGCATCCAATTGAGATAGATCTAAGTAAATGACTATAGCTCCTCAGGAAAGCAAAATCGCTCGACAAAATATATGTTACTCTGAATAAGGAGATCCAGCTGGATCGACTGATGCAAAAATTCATATGTTACTGGGCAAACTTGAGGAGACGGTGAGCTCGAAGATCGCAATCCGCCTATTGCTAATATAAACGTATTGTTTGCTCTATAGTGATCAATTTGAATGAATGAGCGCGACTGCGGCATCCAATTGAGATAGATCTAAGTAAATGACTATAGCTCCTCAGGAAAGCAAAATCGCTCGACAAAATATATGTTACTCTGAATAAGGAGATCCAGCTGGATCGACTGATGCAAAAAATTCATATGTTACTGGGCAAACTTGAGGAGACGGTGAGCTCGAAGATCGCAATCCGCCTATTGCTAATATAAACGTATTGTTTGCTCTATAGTGATCAATTTGAATGAATGAGCGCGACTGCGGCATCCAATTGAGATAGATCTAAGTAAATGACTATAGCTCCTCAGGAAAGCAAAATCGCTCGACAAAATATATGTTACTCTGAATAAGGAGATCCAGCTGGATCGACTGATGCAAAAAATTCATATGTTACTGGGCAAACTTGAGGAGACGGTGAGCTCGAAGATCGCAATCCGCCTATTGCTAATATAAACGTATTGTTTGCTCTATAGTGATCAATTTGAATGAATGAGCGCGACTGCGGCATCCAATTGAGATAGATCTAAGTAAATGACTATAGCTCCTCAGGAAAGCAAAATCGCTCGACAAAATATATGTTACTCTGAATAAGGAGATCCAGCTGGATCGACTGATGCAAAAAATTCATATGTTACTGGGCAAACTTGAGGAGACGGTGAGCTCGAAGATCGCAATCCGCCTATTGCTAATATAAACGTATTGTTTGCTCTATAGTGATCAATTTGAATGAATGAGCGCGACTGCGGCATCCAATTGAGATAGATCTAAGTAAATGACTATAGCTCCTCAGGAAAGCAAAATCGCTCGACAAAATATATGTTACTCTGAATAAGGAGATCCAGCTGGATCGACTGATGCAAAAAATTCATATGTTACTGGGCAAACTTGAGGAGACGGTGAGCTCGAAGATCGCAATCCGCCTATTGCTAATATAAACGTATTGTTTGCTCTATAGTGATCAATTTGAATGAATGAGCGCGACTGCGGCATCCAATTGAGATAGATCTAAGTAAATGACTATAGCTCCTCAGGAAAGCAAAATCGCTCGACAAAATATATGTTACTCTGAATAAGGAGATCCAGCTGGATCGACTGATGCAAAAAATTCATATGTTACTGGGCAAACTTGAGGAGACGGTGAGCTCGAAGATCGCAATCCGCCTATTGCTAATATAAACGTATTGTTTGCTCTATAGTGATCAATTTGAATGAATGAGCGCGACTGCGGCATCCAATTGAGATAGATCTAAGTAAATGACTATAGCTCCTCAGGAAAGCAAAATCGCTCGACAAAATATATGTTACTCTGAATAAGGAGATCCAGCTGGATCGACTGATGCAAAAAAATTCATATGTTACTGGGCAAACTTGAGGAGACGGTGAGCTCGAAGATCGCAATCCGCCTATTGCTAATATAAACGTATTGTTTGCTCTATAGTGATCAATTTGAATGAATGAGCGCGACTGCGGCATCCAATTGAGATAGATCTAAGTAAATGACTATAGCTCCTCAGGAAAGCAAAATCGCTCGACAAAATATATGTTACTCTGAATAAGGAGATCCAGCTGGATCGACTGATGCAAAAAAATTCATATGTTACTGGGCAAACTTGAGGAGACGGTGAGCTCGAAGATCGCAATCCGCCTATTGCTAATATAAACGTATTGTTTGCTCTATAGTGATCAATTTGAATGAATGAGCGCGACTGCGGCATCCAATTGAGATAGATCTAAGTAAATGACTATAGCTCCTCAGGAAAGCAAAATCGCTCGACAAAATATATGTTACTCTGAATAAGGAGATCCAGCTGGATCGACTGATGCAAAAAAATTCATATGTTACTGGGCAAACTTGAGGAGACGGTGAGCTCGAAGATCGCAATCCGCCTATTGCTAATATAAACGTATTGTTTGCTCTATAGTGATCAATTTGAATGAATGAGCGCGACTGCGGCATCCAATTGAGATAGATCTAAGTAAATGACTATAGCTCCTCAGGAAAGCAAAATCGCTCGACAAAATATATGTTACTCTGAATAAGGAGATCCAGCTGGATCGACTGATGCAAAAAATTCATATGTTACTGGGCAAACTTGAGGAGACGGTGAGCTCGAAGATCGCAATCCGCCTATTGCTAATATAAACGTATTGTTTGCTCTATAGTGATCAATTTGAATGAATGAGCGCGACTGCGGCATCCAATTGAGATAGATCTAAGTAAATGACTATAGCTCCTCAGGAAAGCAAAATCGCTCGACAAAATATATGTTACTCTGAATAAGGAGATCCAGCTGGATCGACTGATGCAAAAAATTCATATGTTACTGGGCAAACTTGAGGAGACGGTGAGCTCGAAGATCGCAATCCGCCTATTGCTAATATAAACGTATTGTTTGCTCTATAGTGATCAATTTGAATGAATGAGCGCGACTGCGGCATCCAATTGAGATAGATCTAAGTAAATGACTATAGCTCCTCAGGAAAGCAAAATCGCTCGACAAAATATATGTTACTCTGAATAAGGAGATCCAGCTGGATCGACTGATGCAAAAAAATTCATATGTTACTGGGCAAACTTGAGGAGACGGTGAGCTCGAAGATCGCAATCCGCCTATTGCTAATATAAACGTATTGTTTGCTCTATAGTGATCAATTTGAATGAATGAGCGCGACTGCGGCATCCAATTGAGATAGATCTAAGTAAATGACTATAGCTCCTCAGGAAAGCAAAATCGCTCGACAAAATATATGTTACTCTGAATAAGGAGATCCAGCTGGATCGACTGATGCAAAAAAATTCATATGTTACTGGGCAAACTTGAGGAGACGGTGAGCTCGAAGATCGCAATCCGCCTATTGCTAATATAAACGTATTGTTTGCTCTATAGTGATCAATTTGAATGAATGAGCGCGACTGCGGCATCCAATTGAGATAGATCTAAGTAAATGACTATAGCTCCTCAGGAAAGCAAAATCGCTCGACAAAATATATGTTACTCTGAATAAGGAGATCCAGCTGGATCGACTGATGCAAAAAATTCATATGTTACTGGGCAAACTTGAGGAGACGGTGAGCTCGAAGATCGCAATCCGCCTATTGCTAGTATA